>ONZH01008202.1:0-26962 GCA_900303285.1 Rhinella marina
CAAACAATTTTTCCGGAGGTCCACCTCCAGGCCCTCTCTCCAAAAAATTTTTCCGGAGGTCCACCTACAGGCCCTCTCTCCAAACAATTTTTTGGAGGTCCACCTACAGGCCCTCTCTCCAAACAATTTTTCCGGAGGTCCACCTACAGGCCCTCACTCCAAACAATTTTTCCGGAGGTCCACATACAGGCCCCTCTCTCCAAACAATTTTTCCGGAGTTCCACCTACAGGCCCTCTCTCCAAGCAATTTTTCCGGAGGTCCACCTACAGGCCCTCTCTCCAAACAATTTTTCCGGAGGTCCACCTACAGGCCCTCTCTCCAAACAATTTTTCCGGAAGTCCACCTACAGGCCCTCTCTCCAGTTCCAGTTTCCAGTTTTATTTGCGCAAACTGCGTAAATTTTTTTTTGGGATAGGTGTGAAAAATAATATTACCTGCATATCTATATTGCCCAACATTGGGTACGGTAGCAACAAGAAGACCAAACACATGCTGCCCACAGGGTTCCGCAAATTCCTGGTCCACAATGTCAGGGAGCTCGAGGTTCTGTTGATGAGCAACAAGTCCTTCTGTGCTGAAATCGCCCACAACGTCTCCTCAAAGAACCGAAAGACCATTGTGGAGAGAGCGGCACAGCTCGCCATCAAAGTGACGAACCCCAACGCCAGACTGCGCAGCAAAGGGAACGAATAAATATCTCTGTGGTTATTTGTGCTAAATAAAAGTTAAATAAACACAAAAAAAAAAAATTGATCTGTTACTGTGCCTGATCCACCCAAGTTGAATCTGTCCCATCATGAGAAAGTCCCCCCAAGGAGTCCCCACTGTAACTTGCTTCCCATACAACTACCTCACCCCCCCCGACTCCTGTGTCTCGCCATTGTCCACCACCTCCTCAGACAACACTGGTAAATCCCCACTGTCAGCACACGGAGACTGCAAAAGGTCTTGCGAATTGGGGCAGAGAATTTTCTGGGGTAGCACATCAGAGAAGGGGTGACTATGGGGTTCCAGGGAGTACGTGACCACATGCAATCTCCATCCAAGAAGTCATACTGAGGCTCACCACCATGCTTTACACTGCAATCTTATTGAAAGACAGACAATCAGGGGTTCACCGCCAGGTTGTCAGGCAGCATTTTTAAGTGGGTCACGATTACCGTGTCCCTGAAAATTGCCTTGGGGTCATCGCCAGACTATTTTTATGAAAGGCCATGGGGTTCTATACACACAGTGCTGACGGAAGCCCATCAGCCTTTCTAAGCACAATTCAATCTGTGCCATCATGAGAAAGTCCCCCCAAGGAGTCCCCAATGTAACTTGCTTCACTTTCAACTACCTCACCCCCCGACACCTGTGTCTCGCCATTGTCCACCACCTCCTCAGACAACACTGGTAAATCCCCACTGTCAGCACACGGAGACAGCAAAAGGTCTTGCGAATTGGGGCAGAGAATGTTCTGGGGTAGCACATCAGAGAAGGGGTGACTATGGGGTTCCAGGGAGTACGTGACCACATGCAATCTCCATCTAAAAAGTCATGCCACACTTGATCGAGCTCATAATTGACAATTGTACCGGTTGATGCTAAATTTTTAAGTTGGGGTCCTACGTCGTCATTCTAACTACATCCGGCTGTTGTCACGACCACACACGCTAGCCCAGGGGGCACTCCTCTGGCTCTTCCAGCTCAACCTCCTTCCCCCCAGCCTGCCCCCCCCCACCTACAGGCCCTCTCTCCAAACAATTTACGTCTTTTTCCTATCTTTCTCTTTCTCCAAACTATTTTTCCGGATAGCTGCCATATACGGTATTAAACTGAGTAGTATACATAGAACACATACCACACTTGATCTATACTGAACGTCACTTTTAAAAATACGTCATTTTCCTCTCTTTCTCTCATTTGTCTGGGTTGCAATTAAGCAGACCAAGTCTGCCTAATCTAATAGTTTCCGTGTAATTGCTCCATACTGCACGTCTTTTTCCTCTCTTTCTCTCTCTCCAAACTATTTTTCCGGATAGGTGCCGTATATGGTATTAAACTCAAAAGAATACATACCGTACCGGTTGATGCTAAAGTTTTTCCAAATCCAACCGGCTGTTGTCACCACCACACACGCTAGCCCAGGGGGCACTCCTCTGGCTCTTCCAGCTCAACCTCCTTCCCCCCAGCCTGCCCCCCACCTACAGGCCCTCTCTCCAAACAATTTACCCGGATTTACGTATTAGATATTGTACTGATTTTTTTTTTGTTCTTCTTTTAATTGCCTCCTGACCTGTGATAGGCAGAGCATGGACAAGTCCCCTTAGCTGCAGTAGAAAAGACTCCCCTGGCCAGAGCAAGCTCTTTTTCCTTTTCCGTGTTCGAAAAATCCATGAAATATATGGTCCCAAGATAGGGGACGTATATAATTTTAAACTGAGAAGAATCGATACCACACATGCCCCACTAGGAGAATTTGGGGTAATGGTGGGATTAGGCAGCCTCAGAGGCATCCATGCATGCTGCCCATGCTGTTTCCTGTCCATTTCCGTGGTGTTTCCATCATTTTCTGTGGTTTCCAGGTTTTCACCCAGCCTTCCCTAGGCAGAGCCTTGATCCCCTGCAAAAAATGCTCGAGTCTCCTTTTGACTTCAATGGGGTTTGTTATTCGACTCGAATAACGAGCACCCGAGCATTTTAGTACTCGCTCATCTCTAATCGGTACTCATATTAAACTGCCAGGAGAGCCGACTATGGTATGGGCCTGCTATAATGTGAGGAGTGGGTCAGGCGGACACAAATGACACAGACAAAGTGAGGCCCTGACACTCCTCCCAAACCACTGTCCCTGCCTTTTGGGGGAACCCGGCTCCTCAACAGGCCGGCCCCAACCGAAGACTGCAATTACACTGAAGAAAGTGGAACACGAGACAAACAACCAAAACAAAACACCAGCAGGAGCAACCCTAAACAGGTCAGGAACTGAAGGGGTAAAAGGTAACTGTCACGGGGGAGACAAGGGAAGGTGTGCCCTGTACTTGAAACCCCCCTTCTTTCCCTACCTACTTGCCTCAAACGGCCCTAGGCGGCCGCGGACAACCACGAAGATGTTCCCTATACTGGGTAAGTGCAGAGGGAGGGAAAGGGAACACAGGGAGAGACAAAACACAGACGGAACAAACACAATGATAGAGTAGTCAGCAAGCCGGGTCAAACACAGGAGATAGCGTAAATACCAGGGGTCAAGAGAAGAGAGGTCCAAGTCCAAAGTCAGAGTCCAAATAGCAAATCCAAAACACAAGGTCGCACAAGCACTGATCAAAAGTATAAACTAATCACAGGCATCTGAGTGAGGCAGTTGCCATCTTTAAATAGCCCGCCCAGGATCATGTGATGTGGCCAGCATCACATGACCTGAGGCGGAGCAAGCTGTCCAAACAATATGTAAAGTAGCCATGTGGTGTGATCAGCACCACATGGCTAAACCCAAACAGAGAATTAACTCATGAAGTGCTGGCTGACAAGACCAGCACTTCAATTCCCTATTGCTCGTCTCTAGGGGGGCGGAGAGGTCCGGCGATGTCGTGCAGAGGGAGCGCGACGCCGACCTCGCGTGACAGTAACGGAACCAAGCAAGGAATAAACAGAGGATAACACAAAAGGTAGGTAGCAGTAACAGAAACCAGGGAAAAAGATACAGAGTCACTGGAATACCGGATAAGCACAGAGTAGCTAGCTTAGGCACAAGGCTCTATAGCAGGCACAGATGAATGGCGAGTGTAAAACTAAGTAGTGGCTAGAGTCCCAGCCCCAAGGCGTGATAGGAGCAGGGATCCCAGCCACACCCTTGAATGGACCAAAATTACTGGCAGGGCCGCCTGCCAGTAAAACTAGCAAAACTAGCCAACCTTTAACCCTATAGGAACCTAAGTGTTACAAGAGGATTTTCTGGCTTGCACTCGGGATGAGCGTCAGGACACGGGAACGCCCGCACCCGCCCAACATCCGCTGGAGGGCCGCAGCGCCCCCGAATCCTGACATCAGTCTTCCCAATATAGCTGATTACTTTTTAGCCACTCAGATCTCTCAACTGAGGAGTTGGTGGAGTGGAGACACGACCTCTCCATGGTTACAAATTGAATTGTTTCTTGCAAAAACGACCCACCTCAGAGCTCTTCTGATTTGCTCCCTGACTACAAGATCAGACATTGGACCTTTTTTGCCATACTTTCTCAGAACTTCACTTACATATTGGAAGCTATTCCATCATAATAGTCGATCCACTAAAATCTCTCTACTAAATGTAAGCCCATGTGCCATATTGGATATGTTTCTACCAGACTTTTCATTCAAATCATAGCAGGACAGGGGGATTCATATGTTGTCAGACTTATTCAATGGGCCCCAACTACACTCTTTTTCTGACATAAGGGAAAAATATGACATCCCTAAACATGACTTCTACAAATATTTGCAATTGCGCAACTTCTTTCAATCAGTAGACTCTTATTCTGGCACAGTGCATACACCACTTTTAGAACTCTGGTCCTCACACCCAATTAATACTCATAAACTAGGTATTAGCCCTATATATCTTGCCATTCATAATAAAGATAGTTTTGTCAAAACTACCCCCCTCCTTTTGTGGTAGAAAGAACTTAACACTATTATATCCCCCAAAGATTGGCAATATTCACTTACATTTATGACTAAAACATTTAAATGTACGCTTCTACAAAGCCCTTATGAAAACTGTTTTACGTTGGTACTTCACTCCAGACAGGCTTAGCCATATATACCCTGGAACATCCAATCTATGCTGGAGACAATGTGGAGCTAGAGGTACTCTCTTACATATTTTATGGACTTGCCTTAAACTTATTAACCTATGGAAGTCTGTGTTTCTTTTAGTGTCGAATTTTCTCTGGGATCTCCATTCCACCAAACCCATTATTAGCCCTTTTAATGATTGGGATTGACTAAATCCCTCTGAGGGACAGAGTCGTAACTGCTCACATTCTTATGTCTACTAAGCTATCTATAAATAAACTATTGAAAAGTATGACTATTCCCAAAGTCTCTGACATTATACAAAATGTTGAGCATACTTCCCACTATGAAAGGTTTTTTGCATACAAAGAAAATCGTTTAACCTCTTATGATAGAATGTGGAGTAGATGGCCAGTATTCAAGTCACACTTACAGACACCAGACCAACAAACACCCTAGGCCCTCCAGGTAGAAAACTATGTTTTAAAAAATGATTACCTATGATTACCTATGACTGTGTATTACCTCTGAGACATACATGTTAATATATGCCGTCATTATAAGTCAACTTACGCGATATTTGTCACTACGCTGTTTACACGTATTTCCATGTATCTTACTACATTGGAATTGATGTATAATACCTGTTTTCTTTCTTTATCAATGTTATTTCTATTTTGATTTATACCTTATACATAAAAAGAGGCTGTTGTGCACTTTGTACGTTGACCGCCTGATCCAAGATCAAGAAATGTAAACCAACAATGCTATAACTCTGTACTTACCTGTAGACTACCTCAATAAAAATTTATTGAAACCTAAAAAATAACAAAGTAAGGCAGGATCTTAATCATGTGGAGTAAACTGATTGTACAAATTGTGTGGCGTGTTGTTAAGCCCACTGGCCAATATTTGGCTGGCATCCAACTAGATGATCAGAGAAAAATGCATGGGCTGCCATGACAGCTGGGGGTCTGAAAAAGGCTTTCAGGCCTACCATTGCTATATATCTGTTATACTGTAGCTTGACTGTATGCCTATTGTACTAGATATTGTTTAGGTATGTAGCAGTACAGTACATAAAGCACAGGTAGCAAGTAGAATGGTATTTACTGTATAGTACAGATAGTGGGCAGTACAGTACATGTAGAAGAGTTAGATGGAATCGCAGTACATAAACTATAGTTAGAAAGTAGTAAAGTATGTTTAGTAATTAGCAACATAGCTACAGTAGCAGGATTACAGGGAGGGCAATGTCCCACCCCCACTTGCAAGGAGAAGTCCACCAGGGCCCCTACCACTCTCCACAGTTTTGCATCCACAGGATGCCAACACAGCTGATACCTGTGGTAGAGCATGGAGCCATATGTTCCCTGAAACACAATTATCCATCTTGTCTACAGGATGCAGGGTCAAGCACAAGATTTTTCGAGGTAGACAGCAAAATTATGTCACTACATCACCCTACCTGCACCAGGATGCTAGCTATGCAAAGGGAGGGGAAGAAGTTTAGATGGCATTTGGGCTATTTCTTTATGGGCTTTATAATTTTTATCAGGGGGACCAGGGGAATCATTATTATTTAATCAGGTGCTCATGGACAGTATTGAGGGGTATTTCTATTTATTTTAGGAGCACAGGGGCATTATTATTTATTCAGATAGCATAGGTAACATTATTACTTTTGAGGGGAAACACAGGGGGCGTTGTTATTTTTAGGGAGTAGTCATAGGATATTATTATCTTCAGAGTTTCATACAGTAGGGGTTATTACTGCCTAGGGGTAAAGAGAACACTATTATTAATGAGGGCACATGGGGACATGAATACTGCATGAGATATTGGTAGTGATCATGGTGTTGCATTATCTTGGTTAGGAGCCCACGCAGCTGATGGATGTGTTTTTGCCTCCCTCATGCTGAAACCCAAGCTACATCTCTGGTAGTACAGGTACAGTAGACAGCATATATACATTACAGGTAGAGATGAGCGAATCTATTTGCCGATTCGTTGATTCGTATCGAATCTTGGAAATTTTCAGCTGCGAAGCGAATCCGAATATTTGGAGATTCGCTCCGTTAAGATTCAAAAATGTCCCTAAGGCTTTCTACGCATTTGCTACGTACTTGCTACGCTAATGCTACGTATAAGTTACTCTATACTCCGGGAAGAAAGCGGTCACCTGACCTAGTGGGCAGGGCTTACTCTGATTGGCTCAGGCTTGGTAAACCAATGACGCATCACTTCTGCTGCGACTGCTGAGATGAGCAGAAGCACAGTGTGTGAAGTTCCTAAATACTGAGACCTGTGTTGTTGAAATTGGGGTGTAATTGTTCAGGGAATGCATATTACACATCAGGGATACTGCAGGGCAAGTGCAGGGCAAGTGCAGGGCCAGTGCAAGGCTAGTAATTAATCAAGCAGGGAGAGAGAGACAAGGAGAGAGACAGGGACAAAGACAAAGACCTTCTGCAGGGCCACAGAGTCAAGTGAAAAATGTCTGGAATGGATAAGCAAAAGGGTCCAGTTCCAGCCAGAACTCAAGCTTTAAAAAAAGGAGAAGGTGGCACAGGGCAGCACTGCCAAAAGGACCTGTAGCCGGAGCTTCTACTTGTAGTATTCGTAATACTTGGCCGGTGTTCCACCGGGCTAACCCCCCAAGGCGCAAAATTGTAGTGGAGGAGAAAGTTGATGAGGTAGTGGAGTGGATGGCAGGCTCATCTCAGTCTCAGCAGGATGATCTGCTGTCATCTGCTGATACAGTATCCATATGTAGCCAGGGGTCACACTCAGAGCATTCCTCCTGCTCCACCATTCCTCTCCAGCAAAGCCCGTCATTTTCGTACGCAATTTGTACGCTCATGAGTACGTGTTCAAAGAAGTTGCGTACCTTTTAAAACTGAACATTCGTTATTAGTGCACGAATGTTCGCAAAATGCCACATGATAACGTATGATTTGTACGCAGATTCGTCGAATAGATTCGTAGAATATACAAATCTTATGAAAAGTTGGATGAATGTTCGGAAAATAAAATTTTGAATGATTCGCTCATCTCTAATTACAGGTAGATAGCAATACAGTACATGAAGCACAGGTAGAGAGTAGTAAAGTACATCTAGGTTGTAGAAATTAGTGAACTTCTTGAAATTCGTTTTGTGTCCGATTTGTATTTTTTCTTCCTCAAAAATTAAAAGGATTCTATATGAATCAAATATGCTCAAATTGGCATATAACACTTTGAGGTCTCCTAGGACTTTTTTTTTAAAAATATCTTTTGTTATCTCTTTTTTATTTTTTGTAATCAATATTTTCTATTTCTTTCCTCCCCCTGTCCCCTTTTAAGCTCTTGAATGCAATAACAACAATAAAAAATAATGTCACTGACATATATAACTATGGGTAAACATATGGTGTAACACATGGTGTTAACAAACAGCATGTTTAAAAGTACACTGCACCATCACACGTGATACTTCAAATTAATCTCCAAAAATTACATCACACAATATGTTCAGAGATAAAATATTAATCACTTTTATTAAAGCATAGTTAAGAAATCACGATAAACAGTTAAAATGTGACCCATACCCACAATGAATCAGAAACCGAATTGTGGTATCAAATTGTATATAATGATACAAGGCAATGATTACACACAGACCCAATGTAACTGTCAGGAAGAGGTTAAATACAATATTACCCTATGTGCAAAGACCAACAAAATACCTAAATAAAATACCGACCACAATGACTCCTGAGACCCCAATCTTCTAAAAATTGTCCTTTATCCGGGGGTAAATGGTGTTTAACCCCTTCAGCCCCGGGCCTGTTTTCACCTTCATGCCCAGGCCATTTTTTGCAAATCTGACATGTGTCACTTTATGTGGTAATAACTTTGGAACGCTTTTACTTATCCAGGCCATTCTGAGATTGTTTTCTCGTCACATATTGTGCTTCACGACAGTAGTAAATTTTTGGCAAAATATTTCATTTTTATTTATAAAAAAAATACCAAATTTACCAAAAATTAGGAAAAATTTCCAAATTTCCAAATTTCAATTTCTCTACTTTCAAAATACATAGTAATACCTCCAAAAATTGTTATTATTTTACATTCCCCATATGTCTACTTTATGTTGGCATCATTTTATAAATGTCATTTTACTTTTTTAGGACGTTAGAGGGCTTAGAAGTTTAGAAGCCATTTTTCACATTTTCACCAAATTTTCCAAAACCATTTTTTTAAGCACCAATTCAGATATAAAGTGATTTTGAGGGGCTTACATAATGAAACCCCCCATAAATGACCCCATTTTAGAAACTACACCCCTCAAATTATAAAAAACTGCTGTTACAAACTTTGTTAACCCTTGAGGTGTTCCACAAGAATTAGTGGAATATGGAGGTGAATTTTCAAAATTTCACTTTTTTGGTAGATTATTCATGTTAATAATTTTTTTCTTCCAACACAGCAAGGATTAACAGCAAACTAAACCTCAATATACATTGCTCTGATCCTGCAGTTTACAGAAATACCCCATATGTGGTGGTAAACGTCTCTATGGGTTTGTGGCAGTGGTCAGAAGGAAAGGAGCGCCATACGGATTTTGGAGGCAGATTTTGCTAGAATAGTTATTAGGCACCATTTTGTAATTGAGAGACCCTGACGTACCCCTACAGTGGAAACCCTCAAAAAGTGACCCCATTTTGGAAACTACACCCTTCAACGAATATATTAAGGGGGTACTGGCCACTTTGACCCCCTAAGTGTTTCACGGAATTTGGAAACACTTGGCTGTGAAAATGAAAAATTTAATTTCTTCCAATAAAATGTTGCTTTAGCCCCAAATTTTTTGTATTTTCATAAGGGGTAACAGGAGAAAAGCACCCCATAATTAGTTACCCATTTTCTCCTGAATGCGGCAACACCCCATATGTGGTGGTAAACTGCTGTGGGGGCACATGGCAGGACTCAAAACAGAAGGAGCGCCATATGGATTTTACAACACAGATTTTGATGGAATGGTTTGCAGGAGCCACGTTTTTTTTTTTATTTTGAGTTATTGTCTTATGTGGGGGCTCATTTTTTGCGGGATGAGCTGATGTTTTCATTGGTACCATTTTGGGGTACATAACACTTTTTGATCGCTTGGTATTACACTTTTTGTGAGTCAAGGTGAAAAAAAATAGCTGTTTTGGCATGGTTTTTAAATTTTTTTTTTTACAGCATTCACCAAGGGGGGTAAATCATGTGATATTTTTATAGAGCAGGTTGTTACGGACGCGGCGATACCCAATATGTCTAACATTTTTATTTTTGGAAAGTTTTACACATTAGATTTACTTTTGTACAGAATAAAATCTTTTTTTTGTGTTGCCATTTTCAGAGAGCCATATTTTTTTCAGTTTTCAGGCGATTGTCTCAGGTAGGGTATCGTTTTTGCAGGACAAGATGACGGTTTGATTGGTACCATTTTGGGGTAAATACGCCTTTTTGATCGCCTGCTATTACACTTTTTGTGAGGCAAGAGGGAAAAAAATGGTTGTTTTGGCATAGGTTTTTTTTTTTTTTTTTTGCAGCATTCACCTGGGGGGCCATCTCATGTGATATTTTTATAGAGCAGGTTGTTACGGACGTGGGGATACCAAATATGTCTAACTTTTTTATTTTTGGATAGTTTTACACATTAGATTTACTTTTGAACAGAATAAAATCTTTTTTTTGTGTTGCCATTTTCAGAGAGCCATATTTTTTTATTTTTCGGGCGATTGTCTCAGGTAGGGTATCGTTTTTGCGGGACAAGATGACGGTTTGATTGGTACCATTTTGGGGTAAATACGCCTTTTTGATCGCCTGCTATTACACTTTTTATGGGGGAATGTGACCAAAAAATGGCTGTTTTGGCACTGTTTTTATTTTTTATTTTTTACTGTGTTCACCTGGCGGGATGGATTATGAGATATTTTTATAGAGCCGGTCGATACGGACGCGGCGATACCTAATATGTCTACTTTTTCTTTTTTTTTCTTTTTTTAACAATTTTTTTTACTTTATTGGGGGGAAAATGGCGTTTTTCTTTTTTTTTACTTGAAACTTTTATTCTTATTTTTTTACTTTATTTTTTAACATTTTTTTCACCTTTTTTACACTTCTTTTTTTAACTTTTGGGGGTTCTGATCCCCTTCACAATGCATTACAATACTTTGTATTGTAATGCATTGGCTGTAAGTGTATTACTCACAGTAATACAGGGGGCTGGATCGCACAGGCTCGCAGGGATGGCAGCCACGATGCCTAAGGAAGGCATCGGGCTGCCATCCAAGCCATCGGGTCCCCGTCACAGCAGCGCGGGGACCAGATGGCCCCCCCGCTCGGCATCCTGAACTTGCGCACACCTCATGTGCCGCGGTCAGCGCTGACCGCGGCACATGAAGGGTTAATGCGCCGGCATCGGTGTTTTCACCGATGCTGGCGCATTCCCCAGGGGTCCGGCACCTGGGCACTGCCGGACCCCCGCCGCTGATCGGGCGGGCGCAGCTCCTGCACCCGCCCGATCAGCGCGCCGTACATGTACGGCGCTGGGCGTTAAGTCACGTCCCGTTGCGCCGTACATGTACGGCGCTGGGCGTGAAGGGGTTAAACACACACACTGTTATGGGAAAAAACAGTGGCTGTTTTACACACACACACACACACGCACACACACACACACAAGTGTTAATTATCAAAAGAAACAGTGACTTGAACAAGCGGTGAACAATCCCTGAAAAAAATGCTTAATTGGGAACAGCAGTACAGTGTGGATGTGAAAAAGGTAAGGTAATAGTGCCATGTGGCCACAATAGTAGCATCAGCAGTTGCAGCACAACATGTAACAGAGAAGGCAGTAGATGTGTGTTCGGCTATTTAGGGGTAGTAGTAGTAGTAGTAGTGATGACTGTGGAGCTGTAATTGAAGTCTCAGTAGGGGGATAAGCAGAAGGGAGTAGAAAGTGCTGTGGCTGAACACAAGCCATATGATACAGAACATGACGGTGGGCAGACAGAGTGGCAGAAGCATGATGGTAGCTGCAGCCATATGCAGCTATATGGCACTAGCTGCTGCTACTGCTGCTATGGCTTCTGCTGCTTGTTGTAGCAGATATAGAGGGAGGTGGATGACTGCGTAGGGCCGAGAAGGGTCTCTTGAGCAGACACAGGTGGCAGGCGTTGGCTCGACGAAAGCTGAGGCAAGCTGCATACACACTGTATCCTGGTAATAAAGTAATTTGGCTTCTCTTTTTGCAACATGAAACCATTCTCCCATTTTGCTTTGATAGCAAGGGTCTAAAAGCATGGCCATCCAGTAAACCTCAGATTGTTTGATGGTAAGGATGTGCCTGTAATTATATAAGTAAGCAAGGAAGCATACAACTTGTCATTTTTGACAGCTTGCCTGAGGACTCAGTTTATTCCATCTCCGACCCCATCGAGATGATTGGTCATCATAGCTGGTGTCATTGTCATCATCATCAGCAGCCATATCCTCCTGCACAAGCGACTCCTCCTCCTTCTATTCCTCTTCCTCCAGTGGTAGCTCCTCACCCTCCATTTCCTCCTTCAACGGAATTTTGTCCATGTGGTTCCCCAACAGCTACAAGGTTACCAGCAAAATGCTGTTGCTGTTCTTTTTCCACTGTCCGTATCAATATGAGCATCTGGTACAAAGTAAATATCAGGGGGATGACATCATTGATGCCACAGTTGTCCCTACTGACAAATCTGGTGGCCTCTTCAAAGGGCCTGAGTACACGACAGGCATCTCTGATGAGCTGCCAGTCCCTGACCTCAAAACAACACATGTCCCCTGCTGAGGTTGTCTGGTGCATGATGAAATCATTTATACAGAGATTCTAGCTTATGCAAGGTGGAATTTCAGTGAGTTGGAATATTCACTGATCAGGAGGTGCAATGGTAGATCGGTCTGTTGCTGCAAGTCCAGAACATTGTTTCTTGCCACTTAAGAATGGCTTAAATGCTTGCAAAGTCTGGACATGGCCAGTACCCTTTGCAAGCCACTATACCTTTTCAAAAAGTGTTGCATGACTACATTTATCATCTGAACCATGCGGGAAGCATGCAATATTTCCCTCAAATGCGATCTGCCAAAATGTTCCTGCCTTTGTCGCCAACCACCTCGCCCAGTTAGAGTTGGCATGGAGAAAGCCAGTGGGATGTTTTCTGCTTAAAGCACTTTAGCAAGTGATCAGCTGATCAGCTATAATATGGCATGACAATGCTCCACTTTACACACATGAAGAGGTGGGAGAGAGAGTGCAAGTGACACTCTGCCCTGCTTCTGTTGGGTAGAGGAGGATGTCCATGTAGAAGGACATAGAGGAAATGGATAAGCACCTGTTGTGGGAACCAGATTGACACAAACATGAAAGTGTCAATAGGACCGGACCTCCTTGTTGCTGCTTTGTCATAAAAAAATTAACCCAGATGGCCATGAAACACATGTAATTTCCCTTCCCGTAACAGCTTCTCCAGGCATGGACTTTGTTAACTTTGCTGCATAGTGAGAATTGCAAGAAGTGGCCCACATTCTCCACCACATGTAAGTACAAGGCAGTGATGACTTTTATGCAGAAATAATGCCAGTTAGGTATCTTCTTGCGAGGATAAGTGCATGCCATCAGCTCTCTAAAGGCAGTGAATCCACTAAGTGGTACAGCAGTGATTGCACCACCAACAGCTTGGCAAGCTGAGAGTTAAGATTGCCACCAGTGGATTGCTGGGCGTGTAAAGTTGCTGGGCGTGTAGACATATTCCCACATCTATGTCTGACGAAGGAGCAAAGTAAGAGGATGAGGAGAAGTCTGAGCAGGAGAAGCAGTAAGTGATGATGACGATGACAAGGACACTGTAATGAACATAGATGCAGCCTGGCTTTTGCAAAGGAGTCTAGTAGAAGGATGATGTGTTTGCCAGATGAGAAATAATCACACACTCTGCACAGAGCTAACCAAGCCTGGCTTAGGTCTGTTGTTTTGAGCCTGCGTCCACAGTATCAGTGGCATCATCAATTCCCAAGCCTTGTGTATTTCTGCCACTGCCACCACCCTATTCCTTTAATGTTACATCCTCCCAATCTGGACAGGTGTAGAAGGAAGTGTTGGCCATGTATAAGATATATATATGTATATGCATGCATGCCCCTTTAATTAGGTATATATATATATATATATATATATATATATATATATATATATGGATGGGCCCAGAGTGGGCAGAGTGACCCCACATTGGGGGTCTATGGCCCCACATGCACATGTGTGGGCCTTATTTGGCCCCACAGTGTAAGAATATATACACAAATGTCCCCTTTTATGCCCCCTTCATATATGGTATTAGGCCCCCTCTGAATCCCTAGATGTATATAGATGCATGTGCATAATCCCCAGTTATGTACATGTATCTAGATACATGCATTAGCCTCCGAGTGCCCCCAGCAGATGTGCTGTTGTCCATCTGGACAGATGGAGACCTGATGACTGGTCCAGTCCAGGTACTTCAAAGGGACAGAAGATCGATATGATCTTCTGTCCCTTCTGTTAATTACCCTCAGCGCTGCTGGGGGCAATTAACAGGACAGGGAAACAAAAGGTTTCCCTGTCTCTGCTCTCCTCCTTCCTCCGGCACTGCGATCGGTGCCGGAGATAGGAGGGCAATTCACAGGCAGGAGGATCAAAGAGATTCTCCGCCTGTGAATTCCTGTGTGCTCGGGCCCGGCGCACTGACGTCATTTCAGTGCGCTGGCCCCCGGAGCACACGGCTGCCGATGCTGGCGTGCAAGCGCGCACGCCGGCAGCGCGGGAGCGCAGGCGATCCGGTTTAAAAAACCCTGATCTCCCTGAGCTCTTCAGTTGAGCAGTGCCTCCCAAGCAAAAATCATCCCCTGGAACAACGAGCAAGCAAGGATCTCCCCCTAGACAAGCAACCCCCTTGACACGAGCGACCCCCTAGGACTGGCTGAGTACCCCTGGTTCCACTGAACCACCAATGAATTTAACCCCTGCTGTCACCCCTGAACCACCAATGCTTCCCTAAACTACCAATGTATTAACCCCTGTAATATTTACCCCACTCCCACCAATGTATTAACCCTTGCATTACCCTCCCTATACCACCAACGATTCTTCCCTACGTTTACCCTTGCCATTAACCCTTTTGTTGCCATATCATTTACCCCTTTCCCTACCATTAACCCCTTAATTCCCAGCCACTATCCCACCAACGTTCAGATCTTGCTATTAACCCCTTGATACCCATACCATTACCCTAGGGACAGTAAGTTAGGCTTGGGAGGGCTGTAGTCTATAAGTGTGAGTGTGTGTATTATTTAGTTAGTATTGTGGGTGGAATTACTAGTGGGAAGTGTGCAGTGTAGTTAGCTTTTTCATATCGTATTTGGTGCAACTATATGCATATATATTTTTAAGACGTTTATATAAGTATATATGGATATAGTGTCAATAAGTGGACTGTAGACATTGCATCGTGTAATAAATCCTTTTATTGTTTAATATACAGTGTAACGTGTATCTATAGTATTGTTGTAGCTGGTACCTACACCCAATCTCAGGTCGTGTATAGGCAATAGGTAAACATTTAGGGAATAAATAGGCGGAGCCAGCGACAGCCAGTGTACACCTATTTATGAAGATTAACTATTGGTATTCCCCAAAATACCAAGAACTAAGATTCCCTACAACAACAGGTCTTGTCCAAGACACAATCATTGTCATTTCCCCCCTCCCCTTTTATCAGACTGTGATCATGGGCTGCTTGGCTCCTCCTCTGATTCCCAGCTCTGTATTTGTCCCAAGTGCTACTGACACCTGACACAACTATGCATTTAATAACACGAGTATAACAATGCAATTTTTGTTGTAAAATGTATTTGAACTACATGGTATGCATAGGAACACGTATACAGATTATGGTTGTGGAGTAACTGTGTCAAGTAACTATTTTGACATTGGGCCAAACCCTTATGACGCTATTCTGGTGCATCTCCGGTATTCACTCTTTAACCTCTGTTCGGGAATGTGGATATTGCTGCATTACCGTCAGCATTGCTCCAGATACCTGTGACAACCTACTAGGACCTTATAGAGTCACTCCTTGTCCATCTAGCTGCTGTCCGTGCTGCATACGGAGGTTACTAGTGGGCATAATAATGTGAATCAACTGTGTAGTATGGAATTCCTGCATACACATCTAAATATACAGCATATGAACTGATCTACTGAAGGATAGTTAGACTTCAGAGTTGTTTCATAGGTTTTGACACATTTGAAGGCATACATGTTTTAGGAAGCAACTTTCAGTACAACAGGGAACTCTTATATCAAATTTAATTTATATCAATCTCATATCCTCATTAGGGTGATATCATTCCTAATGAGGATACATTGCCTTGCGAAAGTATTCGGCCCCCTGGAACTTTTCAACCTTTTGCCACATTTCAGGCTTCAAACAAAAAGATACAACATTTTAAATTTTTGGTGAAGAATCAACAACAAGTGGGTTACAATTGTGAAGTGGAACAAAATTTATTGGATCATTTAAACTTTTTTTGTAATAATAAAACTGAAAAGTTGGGCGTGCAAAATTATTCGGCCCATTTACTTTCAGTTCAGAAAACTCATTTTAGAAGTTCATTGAGGATCTCGGAATCCAATGTTGTCCTAAATGACTGATGAAGATAAATAGAATTCACCTGTGTGTAATCAAGTCTCCGTATAAATGCACCTGCTCTGTGATAGTCTCAGGGTTCTGTTTAAAGCACAGAGAGCATCATGAAGACCAAGGAACACACCAGGCAGGTCCGTGATACTGTTGTGGAGAAGTTTAAAGCCGGATTTGGATACCAAAAGATTTCCCAAGCTTTAAGCATCCCAAGGAGCACTGTGCAAGCGATCATATTGAAATGGAAGGAGTATCAGACCACTGCAAGTCTACCAAGACCCGGCCGTCCCTCTAAACTTTCATCTCAAACAAGGAGAAGACTGATCAGAGATGCAGCCAAGAGGCCCATTATCACTCTGGATGAACTGCAGAGATCTACAGCTTAGGTGGGAGAGTCTGTCCATAGGACAACAATCAGTCGAACACTTCACAAATCTGGCCTTTATGGAAGAGTGGCAAGAAGAAAGCCATTTCTCAAAGATATCCATAAAAAGTCTTGTTTACAGTTTGACACAAGCCACCTGGGAGACACACCAAACATGTGGAAGAAGGTGCTCTGGTCAGATGAAACCAAAATCAAACTTTTTGGAAACAATGCAAAACTATATGTTTGGCATAAAAGCAACACAGCTCATCACCCTGAACACACCATCCCCACTGTCAAACATGGTGGTGGCAGCATCATGGTTTGGGCCTGCTTTTCATCAGCAGGGGCAGAGAAGATGGTTAAAATTGATGGGAAGATGGATGGAGCCAAATTCAGGACCATTCTGGATGAAAACCTGTTGGAGTCTGCAAAAGACCTGAGACTAGGACAGAGATTTATCTTCCAACAAGACAATGATCCCAAATATAAAGCAAAATCTACAATGGAATGGTTCAAAAATAAAAGTATCCAGGTCTTAGAATGGCCAAGTCAAAGTCCAGACCTGAATCCAATTGAGAATATGTGGAAAGAGCTGAAAACTGCTGTTCACAAATGCTCTCCATCCAACCTCAAAGAGCTCGAGCTGTTTTGCAAGGAAGAATGGGCAAGAATTTCAGTCTCTAGATGTGCAAAACTGATACATACCCCAAGCGACTTGCAGCTGTAATCGCAGCAAAAGGTGGCGCAACAAAGTATTAATGCAAGTGGGCCGAATATTTTTGCATGCCCCACTTTTCACTTTTATTATTACAAAAAAAGTTTAAATGATCCAATAAATTTCGTTCCACTTCAGAATTGTGACACACTTGTTGTTGATTCTTCACCAAAAATTTAAAATGTTATATCTTTTTGTTTGAAGCCTGAAATGTGGCAAAAGGTTGAAAAGTTTCAGGGGGCCGAATACTTTCACAAGGCACTGTATGTGATTTCAAAGCAGAATTAGGTAGTTGGCTATGAAACTCACTAAATCCACAATAGGTGCTGACAAATTTAGGATAACAGTAACTATCTCTGGGCAACAATTACATTTATCATCTGTCTTGTCTCCAAGTTACTGCTGCTAGGAAACCTTTATGAAACCTCCAAGGGCTCAAAATTATTTTAAAGAGAATCTATTGTCTGACTTTTTTTATGTTACACAATTTTTTTTCAAAAATCTGTACTTCTTTTTACATTTTCCATGTCACTATTTATATTTAAAAGGAACCTTTCTCTACGATATGTAATGCAATCTTCATGCAGCATGTTATAGAGTAGGAGGAACTGAGCAGTTTGATATATAGTTTGGTTCAAAAAGATTCAGTTAAACATGTGGGGCACATTTATCAAACTGATGTAAAGTAGAACTGGCTTAGTTGCCATGACAATATCTGGCATGCACTGTTACTATGAGTAGAAGTGCATGCACAGATGATCTGCCTGCAAATGTGAATCAATAATTGTGCATATGCTGCTAAAATTCATCCAGCTCTGGATGATTCCCGAACTGCTTGATTATAGCACCACACATCTTGACAGGCCCCGATAATCCTGCACATGCACCATTACACTGGGTAGCAGCACATGCACAGATGATCTGCATACAAATTTGCATCAATGAATTTGCATGTGCAGGATTATCGGGGCCTGTCGACAGGGCAGTTTCTAGGGAATTTTGCCAACAGGGCGAACAATACAAAAGCGACCCCCCCCATTCACGTTTAAAGTGACTTTACTTTCTAAAAGAGATGAGCGAGCATGCTCGTTCGAGCATTAGGGTACTCGTAAGTGCTCGATGCTCGGATGAGCATCTCGTCATGCTCGAGGAAATGGCATCTCCCGTATTTTGAATTTTTGGCGCCTATAACTCAGCCAATCACTAGCCAGGAGACTCTGCGGTACCCCCCAGCTTCACGTGGGGCCTTACATGTCGATAGCAGGGGTTGGCTGGCCAGATCAGGTGACCCTGGAATATACTAGTGACGTCCGGCGGTGCTCGGCTCAGAGGCTGTCTGGATGTCGTTAAGGACAGATCTGCTGCGTTTCAGGGAGAGTGTTAGGGCCTGGATTTAGTTCTCTGTTAGGAAGGAGTGATCTCAAAAGAACCCAACAGCCCTTCTAAGGGCTACAAGACACTTTTTTTGTCTCCTTCTGGCTGGGCTGGCTGGCAATAGTAGTGCAGTTATCGCCATATTTGTAGCAGTTTGCAGGGAGACTGCAAATAGGTTTTTTTGCTCTCAGAGATATAGAAAAATCTGAGTGCGACATTTTTCTGGGTTGCAGTGAAAATAGCCACAGTCAGCAGGGGCTGAGTTTGCTCTTTGATATATTCTGCACGTCACGTTAAAAAAAAACACACACAAAAAAAACTTTGTTTTTTTGTTGTTTTATCTCAGTGATACAAATCCATTTCATACAGCTGTGTGGAACCATTCTGTGTGTCACAGTTCAGCTGTCCAGTCACCACAAACCACAATCCGTATTTTCTGTCCAGGTGACCCATACTGTACGTCACGTAATTAAAAAGGTCTTTTGCTCTCACTGATACAGCTACATTAGAAAAATCTGAGTGCGACATTTTTCCGGGGTGCAGTGAAAATAGCCACATTCAGCAGGGGCTGAGTTTGCTCTCTGATATATTCTGCATGTCACGTTAAAAAAAAAAACACACAAAAAAAAAACAACTTTGTTTTTTTGTTGTTTTATCTCAGTGATACATAGTTACATAGTTAATACGGTTGAAAAAAGACACATGTCCATCAAGTTCAACCAAGGGAGGGGGTAGGAGTGATGAAGGGGAGGGGGACGGGTAACCTTAAGACATGACTCTACATTTCTTAATATGTGGTGACCTTCTTTTTCTCTAAGAATTTATCTAAGCCTGTTTTGAAGCCCTCATCTGTCTTTGCTGTGACCAGCTCTTGCGGTAGACTGTTCTACAGATTCACAGTTCTTATAGTAAAGAAGGCTTGTCGCCCCTGGAGTCTGAACCTTTGCTTCTCCAGGCGGAGGCTGCGCCCCCTTGTCTTTTGAGGGGATTTTACCCGGAACAGTTTTTCACCATATTTTTTGTATGGGCCATTTACATACTTATACAGGTTGATCATTTCCCCTCTTATACGTCTCTTCTCAAGACTAAACAAGTTTAATTCCTTCAAGCTTTCATCATAGCTAAGATGCTCTATGCCCCTTATCAGTATAGTTGCCCGTCTCTGCACCCTTTCCAGCTCCAGGACACCCCTTCCTATAAACCGGAGCCCAGAACTGAACAGCATATTCCAGATGAGGCCGTACTAATGCTTTATACAGTGGTAATATGACATCCCTGTCCCGCGAGTCCATGCCTCTTTTAATACATGACAATATTCTGCTGGCCTTAGAAGCAGCCGATTGACATTGCATGCTATTCTGCAGTCTGTGGTCTACAAGGACACCCAGATTTTTCTCTACAAGTGACTCTCCCAGTGTTACTCCCCCTAGGACATAGGAGGCATGCATGTTGTTAGTACCCAGATGCATAACTTTATATTTATCCACATTGAACCTCATCTGCCAAGAGGATGCCCAAACACTCAGTGTGTCCAAGTCAGCTTGTAACTTCTGCACATCTTCCATAGACTGGACTCTACTACAAAGCTTAGTGTCATCTGCAAAAATTGAAACAGTGCTGTTAATTCCTCCCTCTATATCATTAATAAATCAATTAAATAAAAGTGGACCCAGCACTGAACCTTGGGGTACACCACTTATAACTGGGGACCATTCAGAGTAGGAATCATTCACCACCACTCGCTGAGTACGCTCCTTCAGCCAGTTCTCAATCCAGTTACAGAGTAGATTTTCTAATCCAACCGACCTTAATTTACCCGTCAAACCTCTATGAGGGACCGTGTCAAACGCTTTTGCAAAGTCCATATACACAATATCCACAGCCGCCCCTCTATCCAGACTTCTACTCACTTCTTCATAAAAACCAATCAGGTTAGTATGACAGCTTCTGTCCTTAGTAAAACCATGCTGGTTATCATAATAATAATACTATTATCCAAAACATATTCCTGTATATAGTCCCTTATTAAACCCTCAAAAAGTTTCCCCACAATGGACGTTAAGCTCACCGGTCTGTAATTCCCCGGGGATGACCTAGAGCCCTTCTTGAAGATGGGCACCACATTTGCTTTACGCCAGTCCCTCGCCACTATGCCAGTTACCAGAGAATCTTTGAATATTATATACAAGGGTAAAGAAATTACTGAACTAAGTTCCTTAAGAACTCTTGGGTGTAACCCATCCGGTCCTTGAGCCTTATTCACGTTTACTTTGTTTAACTTAGCTTTGACCATATCTATATTGAACCAGTTGAGTATATTACATGGAGTATCACCAGCACTTACTCTACCGACAGCAGCTCCCACCTCTTCATGTGTATATACAGAACTAAAGAACTCATTCAGTAGCTCCGCCTTTTCCTGATCCCCAGTAATCAATTCCCCATCACTATTATTCAGGGCTCCTACATGCTCTGACCTAGGTTTTTTTGCATTTATATATTTGAAGAATTTTTCGGGATTGGTTTTGCTATCCCTAGCCACCAGCCTTTCATTTTGAACTTTTGCTGCTTTTATAGTCCTTTTACAATCTTTATTAACCCTTTTGTAGTTATTAAAGGCTATGGCAGACCCCTCTGATTTGTATATTTTAAATGCCCTTTGTTTTTCATGTATTGCCCTTTTAACATCCGCATTAAGCCACGCAGGATTTAATTTTAAGCGTTTGCATTTGTTCCCCCTAGGAATAAATTCTGCAGTATAGTTGCCCAGTGTAGATTTGAAGGTCTCCCATGTATCATCTGTGTCACTACTTGACAACAGCTTCTCCCAGTCTATGTCCTGGAGTGTGGCCCGTAACCCTGGGAAATTGGCCTTTTTAAAATTAAATATTTTTGATCTCCCAGCATGTCCATTTCATACAGCTGTGTGGAACCATTCTGTGTGTCACAGTTCAGCTGTCCATTCACCACAAACCACAATCCGTATTTTCTGTCCAGGTAGCCTATACTGTACGTCACGTAATTAAAAAAGGTCTTTTGCTCTCACTGATACAGCTACATTACAAAAATCTGAGTGCGACATTTTTCTTGGTTGCAGTCAAAATAGCCACAGTCAGCAGGGGCTGAGTTTGCTCTCTAATATATTCTGCACTTCACGTTAAAAAAAACAAAACCAAAAAATATAGTTTTTTTGTTGTTTTATCTCAGTGATACAAATCCATTTCATACAGCTGTGTGGAACCATTCTGTGTGTCACAGTTCAGCTGTCCATTCACCACAAACCACAATCCGTATTTTCTGTCCAGAAGACCTATACTGTACATCACGTGATTAAAAAAGGTCTTTTGCTCTCACTGATACAGCTAAATTCCAAAAATCTGAGTGTGACATTTTTCTTGGTTGCAGTCAAAATAGCCACAGTCAGCAGGGGCTGAGTTTGCTCTCTGATATATTCTGCACGTCACGTTAAAAAAAACAAAACAATAAAAAAAAATAGTTTTTTTGTTGTTTTATCTCAGTGATACAAATCCATTTCATACAGCTGTGTGGAACCATTCTGTGTGTCACAGTTCAGCTGTCCAGTCACCACAAACCACAATCCGTATTTTCTGTCCAGGTGACCGATTCTGTACGTCACGTGATTACGTGATTAAAAAAGGTCTTTTGCTCTCACTGATACAGCTACATTACAAAAATCTCTGTGCAACATTTGTCTGGGTTGCACTTAAGCAGACCAAGTCTGCCTAATCTAATAGTTTCAGTGTAATTCCTCCATACTGAACGGTACGTAATAACATACGTAATTTTGCTCTAACTTATCCACCTATATACAAAGCACAATTCGTATTTTCTGTCCAGGTGACCAATTCTGTACGTCACGTAATTAAAAAAGGTCTTTTGCTCTCACTGATACAGCTACATTACAAAAATCTCTGTGCAACATTTGTCTGGGTTGCACTTAAGCAGACCAAGTCTGCCTAATCTAATAGTTTCAGTGTAATTGCTCCATGCTGCACGATACGTAAAAACATACAACATTTTGCTCTAAATTATCCACCTATATATTAACTTGTCTCAACTTACAGGGACACCTGGTAGAGGACTGTTGAAACCACAACAGTGCGAACAGGTGATGTCGTGGATTGCGGATAATGCTTCAAGTAATTTGTCCACCACGCAGTCCACCCACGTTACCCAAGCAAGCACTCCTCTGGCTCCTCCATCTCAACCTCCTTCCCCCCAGTCTGCCCCCTCCCAGGAAAATTTGGAAAGCGATCCGGCATACTCTGAGGAACTGTTTTCTGGACCCTTCCTAGAGTCACAAACCACTTCTCAGGTTGCTGCTGACCTCTTTCCCGATGCCCAAGTTTTCCAACTGTCGCAGTCTGTGGGTGATGACATTGTTGACTTAGTGGAAGAAGTGTGTAAAGAAGTGTCGGACGATGAGGAGACACGGTTGTCAGACAGTGGTGAAGTTGTTGTCAGGGCAGGAAGTCCGAGGGGGGAGCAGACTGAGGAATTGGAGGATGACGAGCTGACTGACCCAAGCTGGGTTGATAAGCCGAGTGAAGACAGTGCTTCTGAGGCAGAGGCGAGTGCTGCACCAGAACAGGTTGGAAGAGGCAGTGGTGTGGCCAGAGGGAGAAGCAGGGCCAGAGCTGGTGCATCAGCAGCAACTGTTTCACATAGTGAAGCTCCCGTGGCGAGGTCTAAATGTTTGCAAGTCTGGAGGTTCTTTAAAGAAATTGAGGATGACCGACGGACTGTGGTGTGCCACCTGTGCCACACCAGGATCAGCAGGGGTGCCACCACTACTAGCCTAACCACCACCAGCATGTGTAGGCATATGAGTGCTAAACACCCCACTCAATGGAACCAAGGCCGTTCACCTCCTGCGGGTCCCACCACTGCTCCTTCCCCTGTGTCACTCGCTGCCTCTGCTAGTCAACCCCCTGCCCAGGACCCCGGCACATGCGCCTCCCGCCGGAAAACCACACCTTCGCCTCCACGATCCTCCACAGCGTCCACCAATGTGTCCCTGCGTAGAGTTCAGCTGTCTTTACAGCAGAAGCTGGAGCGCAAGAGGAAATACAGTTCTACCCACATGCCCAAGCCCTCAACGTCCACATCTCCAAATTGCTGAGCCTGGAGATGCTGCCCTATAGGATGGTAGAGACCGAGGCCTTTCGCAACCTCATGTCGGTGGCTGCCCCTCGGTATTCGGTCCCCAGCCGCCAGTATTTTTCCTGATGTGCCGACCCAGCCCTACACCAGCACGTGTCACAGAACATCATCCGTGCCCTGACCAACGTTGTTTCTGAGAAGGTCCACCTAACCACGGACACGTGGACAAGTGCTGCCGGCCAGGGACACTATATATCACTGACGGCACATTGGGTTAACTTGGTGGAGGCTGGGACCGAGTCTGACCCTGGGGCCGCTCATGTACTGCCCACACCGAGGATTGCAGGGCCTGCTTCGGTCACGGTCTCTCAGACGTACTATGCCTCCTTCTCCGACCCCTCCTCCTCCTCTTCCGAATTACCATCCGTGGGCACGACGCCTTTAGTCGCTAGCTCTAGACGTAGCAGCAGTGCCGTGGCTAAGCACCAGCAGGCGGTGCTCAAACTGCTGAGCTTAGGTGACAAAAGGCACACCGCCCAAGAACTATTACAGGGCATCATGGCGCAGACCGATCTGTGGCTGGCACCGCTGAACCTCAAGCCAGGCATGGTTGTGTGTGACAACGGGCGTAACCTGGTGGCGACTCTGCAACTTGGCAGACTGACACATGTGCCATGCCTGGCCCACGTGTTCAATCTCATAGTTCAGCGGTTCTTCAAGACATACCCCAATCTGTCTGATTTGCTCACCAAGGTGCGCCGCATCTGTGCGCATTTCCGCAAGTCGACCACAGATGCTGCCACTCTCAGGGCAGCGCAGCGCCGCCTACAACTGCCCGCTCACCAACTGTTGTGCGACGTGCCCACAAGATGGAATTCGACATTAAACATGTTATCCAGAGTTTACCAGCAGCGCACAGCGATTGAAGACTTCCAGATGTCAACTTCCACCAGAACTGGTAGTCAGGTCAGTCAGATTCCTCAAGTCTACAATGAGGAGTGGACGTGGATGTCTGATATCTGCCAGGTGTTGACCAACTTTGAGGAGTCAACACAGATGGTCAGCGGCGATGCTGCCATTATCAGCCTCACCATCCCGCTGCTTTGCCTGTTGAAAAACTCACTGCTCAGCATGAATTCGGAAGCTTTGCGCTTTTCACAAGAGACGGTGGAGGAAGATACGTCACTTGATATCCGGAGCACCCTCCGGTCTGTTTCTCAGCGCGTATTGGAGGAGGGGGATGAGGATGAGGAGGAAGAGGAGGAGAATGTCGGCAAGACAGAAGAGGGTACCAATGCTCAGTCCTTCTTAACTCTTGAGCGTGTATGGGTATGAAGAGGAGGAGGAAATGGAGAGTCAGGCCAGTGAGGAGAGGGAATTCTTGCGTGTTGGGACTCTGGCGCACATGGCAGACTTCATGTTAGGCTGCCTATCCCGTGATCCTCGCGTTAGAAGAATTTTTTCAAACACCGATTACTGGGTGTTCACTCTCCTGGACCCACGGTACAAGCAGAACCTTTCCACTCTCATCCCTGTAGAGGAAAGGAGTATGAAAGTGAATCAATATCAATGGGCCCTGGTGCACAAACTGAAACAATCCTTCCCATCTGATGCCGCTAGCGGCAGAGGGCGTGGTTCTGTGGGCCAAGTAGCGGGGAAGAGGAGGCGAGCAGGCAGCTTGTCCAGCACTGGCAGGGGAACGCTCTCCAAGGCCTTTGCCAGTTTTATGTCACCCCAGCAAGACACTGTCACCTGTCCCCAGTCTAGGCAGAGTAGGGGTGAGCTTTACAGAAAGATGGTGAGGGAGTACCTAGCTGACCATATCAACGTCCGGACCGATCACTCTGCTCCATACAACTGCTGGGTTTCAAAGCTGGACACGTGGCCTGAACTGGCGCTGTACGCCTTGGAGGTGCTGGCCTGCCCTGCCGCTAGCGTGTTGTCAGAGTGGGTATTCAGTGCAGCTGGTGGCATCTTCCCCGATAAGCGTACACACCTGTCAACTGACAGCGCTGACTGGCTGACGCTTTGTCACGCTCGGGTGTGGGGGGAAAAGCCACACCGAGCGTATGAGGGATGGGAACAGACAAAACCAGGGAACTGGTCACCTCCTGCAGGGGACCCTAAGACTAGGCCCTAGCTGGCTACCAGTATGAACTAACCCGGGTGGTAGGAAAGCTCATACACAGGAACCTAATCTGAGTAAACCCTAGAACACCCTGCAGTCTAATGACACAAGAGAGTAACCCGTTCCTCCAAGCGAAAGGAGGAACAGGAGACTCAAACAGGAATAACCAAAGGAAGGGAAAACACTTAACTTTAAGTAGAACTCAGCAACAGGATCTCAGCCGAGATCCACACCACTCTCAACCAGGGATGTAGCAGATATAAACCGCAAGGGATACTGGGAGAGGAAGAGGTAAGTAGGAGACAGCTAATTGCCAAGCGGCAACAGCTGAGGGAAAGGGGTGTGGAGAACAGCACCCAAACCACAGGGAATAGCCTGTCAAACCTGTCACTTAGAAAGCCGCGCAGAACGTCTGATTCCAGACGCAAGACCACTCGTGACATTACCCCCCCTTTTACGGGTGACCTCCGGGCACCCAGGACCAACTTTATCAGGGTGACACCTGTGAAAGGCTTTTACCAAACGACTGGCATTCACGTCAGATGCCGGTACCCATGACCTCTCCTCAGGACCATAACCCTTCCAATGAACCAGATATTGAAGGGTCCCACGAAGAACTCGAGAATCAATGATCTTGACAATCTGAAATTCCAAATTACCATCCACCAAGACAGGCGAGGGTGGCAAGGGAGATGGCTCCAGAGGTTCAACATACCTCTTCAACAAACATCTGTGAAACACATTATGGATTTTCAGGGCC
>ONZH01008203.1:0-57096 GCA_900303285.1 Rhinella marina
GGGAAATCACAATTTACAGGAATTTGGTAAAATTACAAATTATAAGTTTTGGACAAATAGGAATATAGAGTTAGTTCACCAATTGTTCTCTCATGGAGAAATCAAATGTTTTGAGGTACTTAAACAGGAATATGGATTACAGGAAAAACATAGGTTTTATTATTTACAGGTGTATAATGCTTATAAAGTCACGGAAAATAAGGCGATTTTTCACTTGAATACACATGAGGTGGTAGAGGCTATAAATAAAGAGAGGAATAATAAGAAAATACTCTCAAGAGTGTATAAGTTACTGAATGAAGAAGAATGCGATGAAGCATTACTACTTATTAAAAAAAAATGGGAGGGAGAAATCGTTAATTTGGTTCCGGTAGACATGGCACTGGGTAATATCGGTCAGATGATAGATAACCCTGCACATCGTCTGATTCAAATGAAGATTATCTATAAATTATTATTATATATTATACACCCCAATTATTATATAAAATTGGATATGCGGACAGTTCGGAATGTTGGAAATGCAAGAATGAGGAAGCGTCAATGGTTCATTTGCTGTGGACATGTCCAAAAATACAAAGTTTCTGGCAAGAAATTAGACAGGTTATTGAAAACAGACTAAAACTCTCACTGGCATTCACTTTAGATCATATTATATGGGGGTTAGTGGAAACCGATAAAAGAGAGGAGAATTTGATTAACAGGCTTTTACTTTACGGTAGACTGATTATAGTTAGACATTGGGGTTCCTGCTCTCCACCGACGATGCAAGAATGGATAAGGCTAGTAGATAAGATAGAAAGATATGAATACTTAAACGCGAAAAATTCAAAAACAAGGAGTAAAAAATATAATAAATACTGGCTGATGTGGAAACATGGGAAATAAAAAGAGTAACCCAATGGTTCTATGATATGCCTTATTAAACAAAATGAAAATTTATTTATTTGGGTTTTTTTTTTTTTTTCCCCTCCATTGCCGAGGAACGGGGGGGGGGGTGGGGTGGGGTTGGGTAGGATATTGAATGAAAAATAATGTATGTAATTTTATGTATATAATTTGTACGAAGTGATTATGTATTATATATCATGTGTTAATAATTTGCATTGATGTGAGAATATAAAATACGGGAAATAAAAAAAAAACATGATTGTCATCCCATTGATTGAAAAGACTTCTAATTTTACCTTGAAATTCTTTGTTAATCCTAAATGTTCACATACTTTTACCACTCACAGACATGTGACATTGGATCATTTTCCTCAATAAATAAATGGCCCTTTGACTTATTTGTTTGATTAGGTTATTTTTATCTACTTTTAGGAGTTCTATAAAAATCTGATGTACTTTTAGATCTAATTTATGCAGAAGAAAAAATTCTGAAGAGGTCACAAACTTTCAAGCACCACTTTATGTTTGGATGTCTGCCATGCATTTCACCCTTTGCAATGTAGAGGATAAATGCTGTGGCAACATCCGCAGCAAAATCTTCTCTATTTGATGTATATTTTGCCACTGTGGATTTAGGCTATATAGGCTGCATCTTTGGCCTAAGCCATGAAAAGGGGCATCCTTATGGCTAGTGCCACTCACTTCTACTGCTAGCTTACTACACACAGGAATCTGCAGTATACGGTATTCTCTCCAGTGTATCTCCTACTTCTGCTGACTCTCTCCATGAGTTCTACCTGTGCTTCTGTATATCCCATCTGCAAAATTCACTTACATATAACATTATTTTCAGTTACAGTTATTATTGTAAAGGAATCTGAATTTCGCTGATAAAATATGAGAATCTCTTATCAAAGGATCTGAAGTGGTCAGTTGCTGAGCTCATCCCTGAAACTATTTCTCATGGTCCAAGGAGATCAATGAGATGAGAGAAAACAAAACATAAGGAGGTTTAGACCTGGGTGTTAAGGCCCTTTTACACGAGCCGATTATCGTTCAAATAATCGTTCAAACGTTCGGATTTGCACGATTATTGTTGCGTATAAACACGGGTAACGATTTAACGACGAACGAGATTTCGTTCGCTTCTCGTTGATCGCATCTTTTGTCCCGCCAATAAATTAATCGTTCATCGTTCGCAAAATCTTCCAGTTTAAACGAAAATCGTTTAGTCGTTGGCAGATGGTAATGGTAATGCTTATGGCAAGGAGCAAGGAACGATAGTAATAACGATTATAAAACGACCGAAAGTACGAAGATTGTGAACGACTTCTCTTTCAGTGTAAACGGTATTTACATTGCATCGTTCGATCGTTCATCTACGATCGCTAATACGATTTATCTTTCCGTGTAAAAGGACCTTAAGCAGGCTACCTGTAGATGACCCAGGGACCTAATTTTTAAAGCTATTAGATCAAGTATTTCAAAAGCCTGGGAGACGAAATTACCCAGTGGGCACCTACAAATTACTTGGAGATGGCACAATATTATTTCAAACTATTTTAGCTGGCTGGCTCGCCAGTTATTAGGCTGGGGCATCTAAGGAGTGCATTTTATTTATGTCACTGTGTGATCTAACGTTCTACACATTTGGCACTTTGTAACTAGATGTTCAGGGTGCAAACCAAGTGTTTCAGGCAGAAGCCAAGGTTGGTTCGTTTTAAGCTTTGGGCATGCAACCTTTGCATGCCCTCCTTGTGAGCACTTTTTGTGTGGCAGGGTGGGTGGAAAGCACCACCTTGGGATTTCCACTTGCAAAGGGGCCTTCTGCTACCTATGTCCTCCACAAAAAAAGCTATCTCTTTGTTAAAGTGGGATACGCCATTGTCTGAGACTGTGCTGACGCCTGTATTTAGACATCTGCATAATCTAAGAGAATAGAACGGATGGGCACTGCTGTTGATGACATTTACCAGTAGCTGTCCATACACTGAAGCAGCTGCTGAGAATAAGAACCACTTGAGAAGACACTAGGTGAGTATTAAAACATTTATGCATGAACAGTCATCAAGCTGAGTTTGTCATTTGGTTGACCTGATCATGATATCACAATGCTTAAAGGGGTTCTCCGGGAATTAAGAAAATGAAAATACTTAAATATTACTTCATGGTAAATATATTTCCAAATACCTTTCATTATTATGGCTAGTATTGTCTGGGGAGCAATCATCAGGAGAAACAAATTGGCGCCTTCCTATTAGGCCACACAAAACTTGTCCTAATCACACAGCAGACAAGTTACTTCACAACACTGAGCTAAAGAGCTGCTTCATCCTCCTCTCTGCTCTACATGTCAGGGATTATGATCCTGAATACAGTTGAATGTCAAGGGAATGGAGTTTGTGGGGAGACATGAGAAGAGGGTGGGGCTAATGAGCTGCAACACTTGTATGAAGTCTCCATTACCACAGCTCCATATCACCACAATCTGTCCTGTCCATCCTCTCTGTACTTCATGTTTCCTCATGAACTAAATTCCCCAGAGATTCAGCTAAAGTTCTTATCAGCTGTATTTAGGATCATAATTCTTGACAAGCAGGAGAGGAGGATGAGGCAGCTCTTTAGCTCAGTGTTGTGAAGTAATTTCTCTTTCTGTGTGATCCGGACAGGTTTTGTGTGTATGAATAGGATGGCGGCCATTTTGTTTCTTCTAATGATTGCTCCCCAGATAAAAAGAGCCATTATAACCAATGAACTGTATTTGGGAATATATTTATTATAAAGTAATATTTAAGTATTTTCATTTTCTTATTTCCCGGAGAACCCCTTTAATCTGTAGTTTTACATAGGACTTTGAGTCAACCTCCTGCAGTATCTTTAAGTGGTTCTCTTCTTTGAATAACCCATTTGTACACTCTGATGGGACTGTCTCAACTGTAATTTTTTAGGGAACAGAGTGGAAGGAGAAGAAGGCTTCCCTAGAACTCCACCACAGGTGAACTGAAGCATTACACTATTCCCGCTGAAATCAATGGGCTGTCGGGGCATAGCTAAAGGCTCATGGGCCCTGGTGCAAAAGTTCAGCTTGGGCTGTTCTTCCCTCAATGTTTTGTGGCCAGGGGCAGGGAAGCACATAGCGCAAAAATTGACACCCCGCCCCCTTCCCCACAATGCCACATTCTTGACCTAACCCACTAGAGGTGTAACTTTACCAGCATGCACTTTTCATAATACCAGTGTCTTCTTATGTGGCACAAGGGTCTTTGGGCCCCCTCAGGCACCTGAGCCCAGTAGCGACTGCTACCTCTGCACCCCCTATAGCTATGCTCCTGCTCCAGAGGGAGAGAGACACTCTGCAGCAGCTCAGCACTCTGTCTAGTAAATGAGGATCCTAAGCAAGGGATCATCCTCTGTTGACTTTGCCTTGTCCACACATCCCAGTATAACAACTGGTTAATTAGAATAAAAGTATTTGATTTATTAATTTTTTTAATTTTTTCTATGAAATTTTTTACATGATAAAAAAGCAATGTTCTTTATCTAGTAACGGACAGTTCCTTGAAATACCCTCGTAATTATGAAATACCACAGACATCAACTGTCAGAGATATGTAATATATAACATGAAGCAATACTGATATACCCTATACTACATGAAGATGGTTACCAGGATCATGTGCAGGGGTGTGATGTAATTTTCCACAGAGTACAATGTTACATTATGTAGATAAGATTAAGCTGTAGCGGGCACACAGCTTATATAAAGACCCACAGATGAAAATAATATGTTCATCAGCCATGAAAGTCTTCCACGTCCTGCTTCTCTCTGCAGCATGTCTGCTGGCCTCTGAAGGTAGGGAGCAGTATCTTTTTTATTTCCTATAATTCTTGTATTTGTACAGTTTGGCTAGGGTTTTTCAGATAACAGGTGAGGTGAGAACCTGCTCTGTGGTGGTGCCCAAAAGTGGAGGAAAGAACAGGAATGGGGAGGGGTGAATAACTAAATGCTGAATGGGTTTTGGTTTTAGGCACCACCACAGAGAACGTCCTGTAATGTCTGGTCTGGGGTCTGTAAATAGATGGGGTCTGATCTGTGGTCTGTAAACAGATTGGTTGTATACAGTGGAGGGGGGGACTGATCTTGGGGCTTTAAAGAGGGGGTGTCTGGTCTGGGGTCTGTAAATGGGGAGTATGTAAACAGTTGAGAATCTGTAAACATTTGAGTCCAGTCTAGGGTCTGTAAGAAGAGGAGCATTGTCTGGGCTCTGTTTAGAGGGGCAGGAAATGTCTGGGACTTGTATACATGGGGGAGGGTTGCCTGGGATCTCTATACACTCATATTTAAAATTAAATGTATAAAACAAAAACAAATAAATGCAGTCCTTGTTTTTTACGTAGCTTTTGGTGCAGTTGAAGATTTTGAATCTTGACAGTACCATAGGTTTTCCACATGTCCTTTGTAGAGGCCACATCTGCACCAGGGCCACCTGGGAACACTCAAGAGCCAACTGGGTTTTGGGGCTCATGGTGATTTGTTCTATGCTAGTCATGCCAAGTGTTGGAGCTGGCCCTGGTCCAACACTTGAACCAAAGGCAGTTAAAGGGGTAATCCTATTTTAGACATGTATGGTATATCCTGTGGATTAACTATGTCTGATAACCTCCAGAGTTTTCTGACCCCATCCTGCCTCATGGATGCCATATCCAGGCAGATAATTAATGAAGAGGAGACCATGCATGTCTGAGACTCTGTCACTTTTATTGAGAGCTGTGGAAGTAGCCAAGCAAGCTTGCAGTGGTAGAACCCACATCTATAAGACGTTCATGGCATATCTTGTTGATCTGCGAGTACTGTGGGAATATCCCTTTATGATCATGGTGTATAATGGAGGGACAAAGAGAGATTAAATGGAGGAGAGATGCAATAGATAAGGAAATAAAGAACACTGAAAAAACCTTGGAAGTAAGGTCGGGTCTCATTTACTAAAGGGATTTATTCACCGGTGTCGACTGGAAACAGATGCAGTAAATTTATAAAAAGGCACACACCAGATAGTGAAATCTACTCCAGCTAGCAGCTAGCATCGATTTCAGTTCTAATTTACGCCAGTTAAATCATTGTAAATGTGCCAGGCCAGTGTGGCCCTTCCCTTTTTGCTTCATCCAGTGAGAAAATTGCAAAAGGTTTGTGCAAAATGCAAAAATTTGCAACTTTATGCTGGAAAACTCCTGTATAAGTTTTGTAAATGACCCCCATAGTGAAGACCATAATAATCAGAATCTTTCCACCCCCTGAGCTCATCTTCTGCTGATGGTGGCCATGGTGGAATGGAATACCAATAAGAGACTCTCTAGCTTCGTGGTGTAAGAGATTTTTTTCCTAATTCCCAGGTAAAAAAGTGAAAATCATAAATGGAAATGAAGCTACTCCTCACTCCAGACCCTACATGGCTCTGATAATATTTGAGACAGAAATAGATGAAATGATTTGCGGAGGAAGTTTGATAACACCAAACTGGATACTAACTGCAGGGCATTGTCAAAAGTAAGTATCCATAGGGATCCAAAAGGACAATAACCGTCACAGAGCTTCTCTGGAAAATGAACACATTTCTCTTTTTTTTGTCCTTTCAATTACTGCAGCTCAGCTCCTAATCAACTGAATAGAAACTGAGATGCAGTACCCGGGCATGGCCACTACACTTTGAATGGAGCTGTGCCTCTGCCTCCATTCAAAGTGGTAGTTCTGGTGCTAGGGGCTGCAAGGAACAGCTAATCAGTGATGGTGCCCCCACCGATCTGAAATTGATGACCTATTGATGACCCCCACCGATCTGAAATTGATGACCTATTGATGACCCCCACCGATCTGAAATTGATGACCTATCCTGAGGATAGGGCACTGATATGTGTGGCTCAGAAAAAAAAGCGGTATTCTCATCTTGTACATTTACGGCATATTGATAGGATACATGTGTCCTCCATTTCACATTAATGAGTAATTTTATCTATCTGCAGGCGAGGAAGTATAGCAACCGTTGTTCTTGGGGCTCATTCAAGAGAAGAATATGAAAAAGGAATTCAGAAGTTTTACATTTCCAGATCTATCCAACATCCAAAATACAACAGCTCAAATTTAAAAAATGACCTCCGACTGATCAGAGTAAGAATTAGGACTTTACAAAGGACCAAGGGGCGTTTCTTAAATGTGGAGGAAAGACTATGTAGATGTCAATACAGGGAAGGATTCTTTACACTTAGAGCTGTAAAACTATGAAATGCCCGATCCCAAGAGGTAGCAATGGCAGATACTATATCAGCATAGAAAGAAAGGCTAGACACATAGAAAATGGCATAAAGGGTAATAATTAATCTAACAATTTTGTATAATAGATCTCAGAAAGGTCAAACTTGATGGACATGTGTCTTATTTCTAGTTATGCAACTCGGTATCTGTAGGTCATCAGCCTAGATTTATGTTCAATTGAAGAGAAAGCTCAACAGAAATATAAGATGAGGTCTGACAACTGACCTATTATTCTTACCCTAGACATCACATAGGGGGTTGTCACCAAATCACATCTTCAGAAGAGAAGAAGAAATTATGAAATGGATGCAGGAGAGCTAAGGCACAAGAAAGGTTGAAGCCCGTGCTTTGTGCAGCAGCATGCAGCATGGCACAGGCAGCGTATAAACACCAGCTTACTGCAAAGAAGAGTAGAAGTGATTGGTTGGCTGTCACAGTAGAACATCGACAGGAAGCAACCTGGAGTAGATTCAGTTATAATAGCAGACTACGTAGATCCTTTCAGATTTGGAGTCATCCTGTGCATTCTTGGGTTACTCTAGGGATAAGTGAACCCAAGGAAGTTCGGGTTCACCGGGTTCGGACGAACTTCAGGTCACAGTTTGGTTTCGGGACCCGAACTTCATCCCGAACCCGGACCCCATTCAAGTCAATGGGGACCCGAACGTCACTTTATTATTGTAACCATGTTATAACGGAAAATAATAGCATTCTTAAGACAGAATGCTAAATAAAATGGCCAACCAGGGGGTTAAAAATAATTTAAAAAACTCACCTTATCCACTTGATCGCGCAGCCGGTGTCTTCTTCTTAATTCTTCTTGCAGGACCTGCAATAGGCCCTGCAATGACGTCACCGAGCTCACCACGTGGTAAGCGCGGTGACTCGAGATGAGCTTCATACGAATCTTCTTAAATCTTTCTACGCTACGTACGCATCTGTTAATTTGTACGCTAATGCGTACATATTCAGTTAAGTAGCGTACTTTTACTGTATGTTCAATATTTGTGAGGGCCTAGCATCTTGCGTGCATATGACGTAATCGCTAGACAATAATACACTAAAGCTTTGTACGCACTACGTACGCTCAGGCGTACGTATTCACGGGATTGTTCGCATCTCTAGCAGGGACGTCATCCCAGGTCCTTTTGCAGGTCCTACAGAAAGGAGAGGACACCAATCAAGTGGATGAGGTGAGGTTTTTTATTATTATTTTTAACCCCTGAATGGCCATTTATTTAGCATTCTGTCTTAAGAATGCTATTATTTTCATTCATAACCATGTTATAATGGAAAACAATAAAATCTCCCAAACACCGAACTCGAACCCGAACTTTGCAGTTCGCTCAACTCTAGGTTGCTCCTATACAATGGACTGGGTCTATTCTGCCTAAAAGTTTACTATCCAAAGACCCACAAAAGAAAGCAGACATCATGATTACAAGTGACAATTCACATGGGAAGGTATTCACTAAAGTTGCTGTTTCTAATAAAAGTTCTTCTAGAAGCCTAGGCCACAACCTTATATAGACAAACACATTTTCTGACTCTTCAGAACCTTTACATGCCACCACTTCACCATACAAAGTTCTCTATATGTCATATGTTACGTTTCTCAAGTTGTAATATGCTCTATCATTTTTATTGTAGTTGAGAGGTAAAGCGAGGCTGGGGAAAAATATTAAATTACTCCCTTTACCAGAAAAATTTGAGGACATAGAAGAAGGAACAGTTTGTGAAACAGCCGGATGGGGATGGACAGAAAAAAAAGTTGAAGCTCAATCTCTGCGAGAAGTGAAGATCACCATTCTAAACCGAGAAAAGTGTCAAAAACATTGGAATAATAGAGTTGAAATAACCAACAATTTAATATGTACCAATGTGGGTCCAAAGGGACAAGACACCTGCACAGTAAGTGTTGGCTTTGTCTGCATTACTTCTTGATATTTTTCTTCATTTTAGTAAAGTTGCTAGTACATATGTAAAAGCAGCAGACTGCACAAGGCCCTGCAGATTAGTAAAACTGTTCCTTAAAGGGGTTCTCCGGGAATTAAGAAAATGAAAATACTTAAATATCTGTTCATTATAAATATATTCCCAAATACCTTACATTAGTTATAACGGCTCGTTTTGTCTGGGGAGCAATTAGGAGAAACAAAATGGCTGCTGTTTTATTAGTCCACACAAAACCTGTCCTAATCACAGAGGTAAAGAGCTGCCTCAACCTCCTCTCTGCTCTGCTTGTCAGGGATTATGATCCTGAATACAGAAGATAAGATCTTTAGCTGAATCTCTGTAGGAATTGAGTTCATGAGCACATGTGCCTAATGCAGTCTCCATTATCACAGTCTGTCCTGTCCGTCCTCTCTGTACTTCATGTCTCCTCATAAACTCCATTCCCACGAAGATTCAGCTAAATATCATATTATAGTGTATTCAGGATCAAAATTCCTGACAAGCAGAGCAGAGAGGAGGATGAGGCAGCTCTTTACCTCAGTGTTGTGAAGTAACTGTCCTCCTGTGTGATTAGGACAGGTTTTGTGTGTACTAATAGGACAGCGGCCATTTTGTTTCTCCTAATCATTGCTCCCTAGAAAAAATTAGCCATTATAACTAATGAAAGGTATTTGGGAATATATTTATAATAGAGTAATATTTACGTATTTTCATTTTCTTAATTCCCGGAGAACCCCTTTAAGGTGGCAATACCTTTTAGATGACTGTTCCTCCTGCCCTTAGCACCCCCCCCCCAAAAAAAAACACATGGTAGAGTGTGCATATTAGAGAGACACATCTGGTGGTGAAAGCAAAGGATCAGCCTGTGGAAACTCAACATGCCTGATCCTTCTGTGACGCGACATATGATGTCAGATGAGAGTTGGGAGGCCCCCCAAAGTTAGGCCAACCAACATACATCTAATGTGTACAGCTAGCTTTAGACGTCATATGAGATTGAAGATTAGGCTTTATCCTCCTCCCCCCAGAAACAATGCCACCTTAGAATAATCTACAGCAAAGCCATGAGATTGCAGGGCCAAGAGTGAGGCCTGGACCTGTCAATCAAAGTGAGCAGGGAGCGGCAATAAGTGCAGCGTGTAGGAGCTCTGGGGCTCTGAGGGGCTCTCCAGGAGAAGACCATATTGGTCGATGCCCTGAGTTTCTACACATGGATTTTGCTGGTGTGAATAGCACTATTAACTTGTATGGGTCCATGTACTATCACATGGAAATCCACAGAAGGAAACTATGCCCGTCCCAATCAGGTCTAAAATGAATTTCAGTGAAATTTATCATAACAAAAAAGCAATTATTTCTGCCTCTTACTTTACAGGGAGACTCGGGTGGTCCGTTAATTTGCAATGGTGCATTAATTGGAGTGACTTCATTTGGGGAAAATGTATGTGGACGACCTAACGATGCTTCCATCTTCACCCGTCTGACCGAGGAATACATGAGCTGGATTAACAGCACAATCGCTACGCACAGTTAGCTTCATTAACAGCAATAAAGCTATTTGCATAGATTATATTCTGTGGTGATCATTGATCTCCATTCACTTTTATTTCCAAAAGTAGAATACAGGGTGACGGCACAAAACAGCAATCCTCTAAAAATAATCATGTGATTGGAACATAAAGTAGTACATATTTTGTAAGGTCCTAAATGCCAAAATTCTTTAGTTTTTGCTGTCTAATGTCAATATACTATGGATGAAGCAATTGATGTATAATATGATGTATCACATACTTATACAGCTCCTTTCACATTCATCTCATCGCCAGTCTGTCTAGGTTTCCAACATTTTCGATGAAGAGAATAGCAGAGTCTGCAGAGCTATTTTTTCTATCTAGTACAGGAGTACTCAACTTTTTGTAAAGGTCCACATACTTGGGTCTGCCCTAGGGTGAGCTGAGCCACAAGTCTGAGCCACAAGAAATGTAAGGAGGGGAAACACCAATGGCATTGTAGCGTGTTGCAACACTTTGTTTTTGCAAAGTGCTCCAACACAGTATGAATGTCCCTTTAGTTCTACCTCACAATAATGATGACCTTTAGTCTTGCATCCCAAGGACACAGATACAGTTGAGAGCGGTATCTACTGTACAGGGGATCACATAGTTGGCAACTGCAGCCCACCAGTTGAATACCCCTGATCTGATTTTCTATTTTAAAGACTTGTGCCTCATAGTGAAAAACATTTCCAGTCTTGCAGATATTGTCCAATAAACATCCACTTACAATTTAGCACTACATGTATGCATAGCTTTAGTAAGGGGCTGTTCACACATCAGTTATTTGATCAGTTATTTCCATCAGTTATTGTCAGCCGAAACCAGGAGTGGACACTAAACAGAGATCAGGTGTAATGGAAAGATCTGTTGTTTTTGAACCACACCTGGTTTTGGCTCACAATAACTGATGGAAATAACTGATCAAATAACTGATATGTGAACAACCCCTAAGTGACACTTCAAGAATTCTCCTTCTTCCACCCTCTAATAAGTCAGGTCAAGTCAAACTGACAACTAAACTAGCTACAACATCAGCCTACAGGGAACAGGAGCATGGATCACACGGTGCAATCACCAGGCAGATTATTGGGAACGAATATACTAAATATATTAATATATTCTCATAGAATAAAATGTATATGACCTACGGTGTGGATTTTCCGCACACAGATGCATGCAGAATCCTGATCGTGTTATCGGTTCTGGGCAGTAGATGGTGCTGTCTAAACCCCTACTGAACAAGCAAGCCAAATGTCAGGAAGGAATGCTTCCTTCCTGACAATCTGCTGCTCCTCAGTAAGTGTAAATGCACCTTAAGGCCCCATTCACACGTCCGTATAATGTGTCCGCATCCTTTCCGCAATTGCGGACAATTATGCGGATAGGATGCGGATCCATTCAGTTCAATGGGTCCCGAAAAAATGCGGACAGTACACCGTGTGGTGTCCGCATCCATGTGTCCGTTCCGACTGTCCGCATAAAGAAATCCTCCTGTCCTACTTTTCTCCCGAATTGCGGTCCGTAGCACAATGAAAGTCTATGGATCCGCAAAAAATTCGGAAGACATGCGGAAAGGCATCCGCATGTCATCCGTATTTGCGGATTCCGTTCCAGGAGGGGTGAAAAAAAAAGATGTTATTCATCCTTCCGCTTTTTGCCGATCCGCAAAAAACGGATGACATATGGATACATCCTTTCCATTTTTTACGGAAAAACGGAACGGATGTCCTGGAAAATTAGAGTTTTTTGCGGAACAACGGATCTGCAAAAAACTGACCAGGATGTGCAAAAATACGGACGTGTAAATGGGGCCTAAGGGCGCCAGCAATTACCTGGTTAACGAGCAAATGCTCATTTATCAGACGTCTCTTGACTCATTCTTTTTGTGCAATCACTTATCCCCATAAGATGAGATGATTGCTACATGTGAGTGCAGCTCTCACCTCTTCTGATGATCAGGAATGAACAGTCAGTCCAGATAATTGCCTGTAACATCAGACTGTGTAAAAAGATCTTCTCTCTGGATCAACAAGAATAACAGATCTAATAATCTTTTTTCCCCAATCATATAAAATAAATACTATGACATAATATCATAAATTAACCAGTATGTTACTGAACTGGGTGTTGCAAATTAGAATTACTACTACTACAATATAGAAACGTTAAGTAGTCACAGCCATCATTCATTTCAACTTCTAATACTTTAATTCATAAGTTCTTTAAAAAAATAAAAATGACACAGAAATAATGACACTCTGTACACTGATTTAGTATATTAACAAACGGCAATTTCATTAAACACCAAAATGTATATAAATTAACAGAAATAAATAACATAAAATAAATTATTATAATTTAATATTATTCCCTATTTTATGTTATGTACAGTAGTCCTGCATAAGTCTGTACTTATATTTTGGTACCCACGTAAGCGCCATCATTTTCAGTTTTTCATATTTGTTATAAATTTAGTTTTAGGAATTAGAGCTCCAGGCCCCTCGTATACATTATACTTACCTGCTCCCAGGCACCCGCATTGCTCCGGATCCCTACATGGCTGCCGCTGCATCTCCCCGTCGTGTGGATCAAAACATCCGGCAACACGGGTACCCTGCCAATAGCAGACCAAGACAGGGACAAGCCTCCAATAGCAGCTAGGGAGGCTTGTCCCTGTCGCAGCCTGCTATTGGCTGCACCCCAACCCTCCTCCAGTCAACAGATGATTCAGTCCTTGCAACAGGGAGATGCAGCAGCAGCCGTGTAGGGATCCAGAGCAACTCAGGTGCCTGGGAGCAGGTAAGTATAATGTATACAAGGGGCCCGGGCATTGAAAGGGGATCTTTTAGACGTCGGATAATCCCTTTAATTTTTTTGTTGCGTTGTTACTCATTTTTAGTTGTTTCTTAGTTCTATTTTTTTAACCACTGTATTGGCTGGACTATCTCCTAGTTATCTTCCTAGGTAAACATCGGCCTAGTTATGTAGCTGCATGGGGTTCAGACCATCAGAGTTATTTCCTGGGGTGGACCCAAGCAAGGTCACACTGGGGTTCTTTGGCCCACCAGAGCAAATTATTCTTGGGACCCAACCATTATATCGTCAATAAAGTGTAATAGGCTTTGATCCAAAGAAGTAGACCCTGCCCAAGTCAGCTCCAAGAGTATTTTTTTGCTGGATCTTTGGGGTCCACTATGGGATCATAGCCTGGACCCACCAGAGGATCTGGTACTTTGGTGGGCCAGTCCAACGTTGGGCCCAAGAAACCCGAGTCTTACACTGACTAATCTGGTAAATCTGGCATTGCGACTGTAGTTATACACTAAGCCTATGCATTTAGTAGGAGAGGTGGTGCAAGAGCAAAATACATCTAGTATACTATAAGACATGAATCTTCGCATCTTAAGACGTAATTTCAGTGAATTGAACGGGCTGACCCACTAGTGTACCAGGAGATCCTCCAGGGGGGCCCAGCCCCAGCAAAATAATGGGCCCAAGGATCCATCACAAGACAACCTCATCTGGAGGTGACTTTGGATGCAGTCACTTGTCACTAGCGTCTATTTCTTCTGAGATAATGTCATGATATCATCTCTGTATGCGATTGTAACAAAAAATATTACAAGTGGATTAAAGTGGATGCACACTTAGTTACGTACATAGTTACATAGTTGTTAAGGTTGGAAAAAGACAAAAGTCCATCAAGTCCAACCTGTAATCCTGCTATATTGATCCCTGGATCAATGTCCATCTTATTTATAAAAAGGGGTCTGGCCAAAGGGAAAGGATGAGTAGAACATGATTTCTATACACTGTCATAAGACTCAATTTTATTTTGAATTAAAAAGTCATCTAAACCTTTTTTGAAGCATCTCCTGTATTTGCTGTGACCAGCTCCTGTGGCTATTCCAGAGATTCACAGCCCTTACTGTAAAGAATGCTTCTCGCCTCTTATGACTGAATCTTTTTTTCTCCAGTTGTAGGGAGTGGCCTCTTGTTTTTTGAGGGGGTTTAACACAGAATAGCTACCCTTGTTTTTTTTTTGTATGGTCCGTTTTTACATTTGTACAGGTTAATCATGTCCCCCTTAGACGTCGTTTTTCAAGGCAAAACAAGTTTAGTTCATTTAATCTTTGCTCATAACTAAGATCTTCCTTGGCCTGTATAGATGGAGACTGGGCCCTCAGAACTATTTCTTCTAATGACTCCAAGGAAACCCAGTCCAGCAATTGCATTCTAAAGCAAGTCGTGTCCAGGGCTGGTTTACGGTTCTTTACCCACAACCGAATTAGAAAAGAGCAAATCGGTACATACAATTTGATTCATTCATCTGAATGAATTTACACTTGTGATGGAGCATCCCCACAGATCTAGACGATCCCTCTGACAGCAGGTTAACATGGCCGCACATCTTGTGCACCCTTCATAAACTTGTGCGTCCGCTGTTACTGATACTGATATGTCTACGAGTCCACATGAACAAATCTGCACAACCACTTGTGCACAACCACTGGTTCATTTTTGCGGGCACATTATTTGCGCATGCAGTAACGGTGATGTGCGGCCATATTGATCTGCTGGCACAGTACAGAATCGTCTGTAGAGGGACAGTCCCTCACAGACAGAGAACTTGTTATTCCTAATCCAAATGTAACTGGCACCAGTGATGATATGTCCTGTCATGTTTCAGTTTAGTCTTTAGTTGCTGTGTATTTCCATATAAAAGATGTTTCATTTGCTGCTGCTGAAAAGATTTTCTTGTGATGTGGACTTGAGGCAAGATGCAGGACCCTTCCTCTGTGCCCTGTAAAAACATAATATAACATTGGCTCATGTGACAGTCATACATTTCTATTAGCAAAATTTATAATTGTAGGTGTATTTAAGGTTAGTTTTTAAATTGAAGTTGCTATGTGTATAGCTCCCAACTTTGAAAAAGACCAAGGAGGGACATTATCAGTTATGTTCTTAGTGAGCCATAGCTAATTTTCTTAAAATGAAGCCACGACTCCAACTCTGCCCAATAATTATCTATACGCACCCAATCACCCCCACTCTCCTTTGTGCACCCTAACAGTAGTCATGGTCCCTTACTGCCCCCCTTACAGTAGTGCTGCTCCCTTACTGCCCCCTTACAGTAGTGCTGCTCCCTTACTGCCCCCTTACAGTAGTGCTGCTCCCTTACTGCCCCCCTTACAGTAGTGCTGCTCCCTTACTGCCCCCTTACAGGAGTGCTGCTCCCTTACTGCCCCCTTACAGTAGTGCTGCTCCCTTACTGCCCCCTTACAGTAGTGCTGCTCCCTTACTGCCCCCACTTACAGTAGTGCTGCTTCCTTACTGCCCCCACTTACAGTAGTGCTGCTCCCTTACTGCCCCACTTACAGGAGTGCTGCTCCTTACTGTCCCCCTTACAGTAGTGCTGCTCCCTTACTGTCCCCCTTACAGTAGTGCTGCTCCCTACTGTCCCCCTTACAGTAGTGCTGCTCCCTTACTGTCCCCCTTACAGTAGTGCTGCTCCCTTACTGCCCCCCTTACAGTAGTGCTGCTCCCTTACTGCCCCCACTTACAGGAGTGCTGCTCCCTTACTGCCCCCACTTACAGGAGTGCTGTTCCCTTACTGCCCTCTTACAGTAGTGCTGCTCCCTTACTGCCCCCTTACAGTAGTGCTGCTCCCTTACTGCCCCCACTTACAGTAGTGCTGCTTCCTTACTGCCCCCTTACAGTAGTGCTGCCTCCCTTACTGTCCCCTTACAGTAGTGCTGCTCCCTTACTGCACCCTTACAGTAGTGCTGCTCCCTACTGCCCCCTTACAGTAGTGCTGCTCCCTTACTGTCCCCGTTACAGTAGTGATGCTCCCTTACTGCCCCCTTACAGTAGTGCTGCTCCCTTACAGTAGTGCTGCTTCCTTACTGCCCCCCTTACAGTAGTGCTGCTCTCTTACTGCCCCCTTACAGTAGTGGCTGCTCCCTTACTGCCCCCTTACAGTAGTGCTGCTCCCTTACTGCCCCCTTACAGTAGTGCTGCTCCCTTACTGCCCCCTTACAGTAGTGCTGCTCCCTTACTGTCCCCGTTACAGTAGTGATGCTCTCTTACTGCCCCCTTACAGTAGTGCTGCTCCCTTACTGCCCCCTTACAGTAGTGCTGCTCCCTTACTGCCCCCTTACAGTAGTGCTGCTCCCTTACTGCCCCCTTACAGTAGTGCTGCTCCCTTACTGCCCCCTTACCAGTAGTGCTGCTCCCTTACTGTCCCCGTTACAGTAGTGATGCTCTCTTACTGCCCCCTTACAGTAGTGCTGCTCCCTTACTGCCCCCCTTACAGTAGTGCTGCTCCCTTACTGCCCCCTTACAGTAGTGCTGCTTCCTTACTGCCCCCCTTACAGTAGTGCTGCTCCCTTACTGCCCCCTTACAGTAGTGCTGCTTCCTTACTGCCCCCTTACAGTAGTGCTGCTTCCTTACTGCCCCCCCTTACAGTAGTGCTGCTCCTTACTGCCCCCTTACAGGAGTGCTGCTCCCTTACTGCCCCCTTACAGTAGTGCTGCTCCCTTACTGCCCCCTTACAGTAGTGCTGCTCTCTTACTGCCCCCTTACAGTAGTGCTGCTCCCTTACTGCCCCCCTTACAGTAGTGCTGCTCCATTACTGCCCCCCCTTTACAGTAGTGCTGCTCCCTTACTGCCCCCGTTACAGTAGTGCTGCTCTCTTACTGCCTCTTTACAGTAGTGCTGCTCCCTTACTGCCCCCTTACAGTAGTGCTGCTCCCTTACTGCCCCCCCCCCCCCTTTACAGGAGTGCTGCTCCCTTACTGCCCCCTTACAGTAGTGATGCTCCCTTACTGCCCCCCCCCCCCTTTACAGGAGTGCTGCTCCCTTATTGCCCAATCTTACAATAGTGCTGCCCCCTTAGTGACCCCCACACAGTAGAATGTACTCTTAGTGCCCTCACACAATAATGCTGCTCAGCTGCCCCCTTCATGCCTACCTTACAACATCCCCGATCCTTTGTACCTGAGGGAGATAAGTCATTGCCAAGAGGTCTGGAGGCAGCTTATTCCTGTACCAATGGAAATATGTCTGCATTCGGTCAACAGCTATCTCAAGTGTCTGGCCAGCTTGTCTTACTTTTACAAAATCTGAAAGTGTCCCTGGACTTAGCAACGTATCAAAGGTTTCGATCGGTAGGGGTCTGAGTCCTGAGACCCCACTGATTGCTAAAACGAGTGCAGGAGACAATCTTAGGACTTCATAGACTTCAGTAGGAAGGATAAAGGATGCCCTGTCAGGGCTTCATTCTCCTTGTTCTAGAGATCAGCGGGGGGGGGGGGGCTCCACAGTCAGACCCCCACTGATCGAAACCTTTGATATGTTGCTATGACATATCAAAAGATTTTGAATGTTTAGATGATGTCCTACTCACCATAAATATCAGTGCTTTTCACTAAAGATGGGTACTGCCAAATACTCATTTGGTTTCTTGGAGCTCCATGACCAGTGATGAGTTCTCTTGTATCTGGCAGCCAAAGGATAGAGCAGATCTGATGCAAAAAAAAAAATTGGAAAACAATAAATTGAATAAGAAAGTTATTAATAATCTAGGGATTGGGTTCTTCATACACATTTATTTTTTATAGATGCTATGGACACTGCACCCACAATGCCCATTACTTTCAGTGGTCCCTCAAGTTACAGTGACCACAGGTTATAATATTTTCAACATACAATAGTCTTTCGTGGGCCACAATTCACACCACATTCAGCATGCAATATCAAAGACTGTCCACATAATTCTGTGTATAATAGAAAGCAAAAACAAGTCTCTTTGCTTTCTAAGGTCACAATCCATCATATAGTAAAATGACTAAGCTATAGCCATGGACAGAAACCTTACAGTATGAATACGCTGGTAATACACATATAAAACTGACTTGCTTACCTGTGAGTTTGTGTTTGTCGAGTTGATGATTCTTCCATTACTTGTATCCCAAATACGTATGTGGCCGTCGCTCATTCCACCTCCTACGGCAAGAGTATCTGACAGCCATGGACACCAGTTTATGGCCTGAAGAAGAGAAGCCAAAGCCATGAGTAAATACCCTGAAGAGGAGCTATCACCTCTCCTGACATGTCATTTTTAGTAATTACTTGCATTCCCCATGCATGATATTGTGCCATTCCTCTATTATTCCTGCTAGATGTTTATAAATAAATGTACGTTTGGGTGTTGCCTATTGTGGGTGTGTCCCTGCACTGTCTGACACTGGCAGCACTGACTGGATCGTGTGCAGTGACACACCTCAACTGGTAGCACCCAGTTCTACCTTTATTCATAATCTTCTAGCAGGAAAAATACATGAAGGACACCACACAGAGTCATAAAATAAACGTTCCAGAATAGGGATGAGCAAATTTCTTGAAATTTGTTTTGTTCGGGTTATAGCAAATTGGTCATTGGTCAAACATTTGATTTGGGTCAGAATCGATTCTGCTCAAATCAAAAGTGCTCCTATTGGCCTAAAACTCTGAGGTCTCCTAGAACTTATATTTTTGTACTCTTGTATTGGTCCCTTTTTAGAATTTTTTTAACCTTTTTTCTCTCTCTCCCTCCCCTTTTTAAGCTCTTTAACACAAAGACAGCAATACTAAATAAGGTCAGCGCGACACTGACATACATAGCTATGAGTAAATGCATAGTTGACGGTGTTAGCAAACAGCGTTTTTTAAAAACAAAATTCACCATCACATTTATTATGTTTTTTAAAATAAAAAACATTCCAAAAACTGTCCCTTATTGGGAACAGATGGTGTATAAATACACACAGTGTCACTGGAAAAAAACAAAATTGCAACTATTCTTTTTGGTAACGGTCTGGTTTAGACACTCTAATGTGTGCTGCTACAGTTATAAACAGCAGCAAAATTGCAACTGGTTTTGTTGGTAATAAACACAGGTACAATTAAAAGTATACTGTTATGAACACACTGCACACTGGTATTGACAAACTAAAATGCACTAAATTGCGCACTGATAAATGGTAGCAAAACTGCAACTTTTTTTAAAGATAAATTTGCAATTGTGCAGCATATGCAGCAAAATTTATGGTGCTGGTATTGCTGCGAATATGCCTATAAAACACTGTAGAACTGTAGAAGCATTGTAACAGGTTTCTTTTAAATGCACAGAAAAAAAAATCATCGTCGTGCAGGATCTTTGTGCAGGCAGTGCAAGACATGAACAGGCCCAGCAGCTTCCCTCACTGTAAGACACCCAGCCCTAGTACACTAACTGCCCCTATGCTGTCCCTACTGATAAAACCTGACTTTCTACATAGTAATTTAATCTACCTAACTAAATATATCCCTTCACTATCCTTGCAACATTCTAAGATGGCTGGCTTTTGTCTGGTATTTGTGTCTGTCAGAGATACGGCAGACACATCCTCTCACAATAGTGTCTGTGCGTCACAGTTGGCAAAGATCCTGATAAACCAGTCAATATCCTGCCTCCTGATTGGCTGTCAGACTGCCTGCAAAAGCACTGTGGTCAAGCCTGCCACCCGGGTACACGCCCAGGTTCATGTGATCCCCGTCTTCATCCTGTCTGCCATGTCTCCCTTTCATTTTAAAAGTAAAATGGCAGGCGCCATTTTGCACGATTCATCCAAAGTGAATCAACAAAAGCTTTGCTGCTGCTGCTGCTATGTCTATGGCAAAGCAGCAGCAAGCAGGAAGAGAGATGGCAGGTGCATACTGCGAGCCCTCCGTCTCCTCATATAGCAGATCGGCGGGGATGCCTGGTGTCTGACCCCTGTCGATCTGAGATTGATGACCTATCCTGAGGATAGGTCATCAATATTAAAAGCCCAGAGAACCCTTTAAATATGTGTATTTAAAGGGGTGGGTATAACCGTTTGGCCAACAGCGATTGAATGTGTATGGTATTCTTCACATAGAGCCATATTGTGACTTTATAAATCAAAACTAAGCTCAGATAGTGCTAAACACAGAACTAACAAAGTACCATATACTCATGTAGTGCATTGTGTTTGTCTACACCAAGTCATATAGCGTATACATTGCCATGCCAACTAATGCAAAGAGAGTTCCATACTTTGCCCAGATAAATAATCCATTACGGAAATATACTGCCACAGAGATATACTGCCTTCTACAGGCAGCATCTGGTAACAAAATTATAGGAACAGTACATAGTGCAATAGTGTTATCTGATCTTGACATCTCACCTTGACAGCTGTGGGGTGCACCATAAACTGGAATGGTGTGCAAAGGTTTGGCGACCCTGGATCATAAGGCCAGATATTGAGAATCCCATCGCTTGATCCACTAGCCAAGTGCTTTTCTGAAGGTGACCACTTTAGACTACAAATGCCTTGCTTATGACGTAGAGTTCCAATATGGTGTTCCGCCATGCGGACATCATGATGGTGTATATGACCAAGCCTGGAGCCACTGGACAGAACAGAAATAATATAATGTACATTAATCTTACCAGGACTTCAGTTTGGCTTAAATATGCACTACTTTCCCCTGTCTCTGAAGGTCAGAAACATTGAGTCAACAGCAGAACTTCCAAAGAAGCATGCCATAACATGACTATAAACAGATAGGCAAGATTAAATACCCCTTGGGATTGATACTGATACCTTGGCCTGATACTGCCATAGGATCAGCGGCCCATGATGTAGATTTGGATGTGGGTTTGGAAGGAGAGCCAACCTCAAGAAGACACCCCATATTAATAACCAATAGCCGTGATCCTTTTATGTTTCATCCTACCTAAGCTTCATGTTCTATGGGATATTTATGGAAAGTCATGTAAGAAATGCAAATGTTGGCTGGAAAACACTGCAATTAACTTTACAATTTTCCTAAATTACCCATTTCTTCTCCAGTAAATTGCACACCTCTCCTTACCTGCTTAAAATATGTTGATTCCAGCTTAAAGCTCCCACTACAGACATGTGTCCGAGCATGTTCCTGAGTCTCTTTTGTGTTTCAATGTCCCAGAGCTGAAAGATTAAGAAAGTCCATTATATCTCTGCTCGCCGAGAATATTTTGAGTCTTCAATGTGGCACAGTTATTTCACACTTTAGAGGAGACTTTATAACCATGTTCAGATGTGGTGGGACTTCTCTTTCTTCAAATCTGCAGAAAACTGCATGTGCAGTGGGGAAAAAAAGTATTTAGTCAGCCACCAATTGTGTAAGTTCTCCCACTTAAAAAGATGAGAGAGGCCTGTAATTGACATCATAGGTAGACCTCAACTATGAGAGACAAAATGAGAAAACAAATCCAGAAAATCACATTGTCTGATTTTTAAAGAATTTATTTGCAAATTATGGTGGAAAATAAGTATTTGGTCACCTACAAACAAGCAAGATTTCTGGCTCTCACAGACCTGTAACTTCTTCTTTAAGAGGCTCCTCTGTCCTCCACTCATTACCTGTAGTAATGGCACCTGTTTGAACTTGTTATCAGTATAAAAGACACCTGTCCACAACTTCAAACAGTCACACTCCAAACTCCACTATGGTGAAGACCAAAGAGCTGTCGAAGAACACCAGAAACAAAATTGTAGACCTGCACCAGGCTGGGAAGACTGAATCTGCAATAGGCAAGCAGCTTGGTGTGTAGAAATCAACTGTGGGAGCAATAAATAGAAAATGGAAGACATGCAAGACCACTGATAATCTCCCTCGATCAGGGGCTCCCAAGGGGACCTAGTGAATGACCTGCAGAAAGCTGGGACCAATGTAACAAAGGCTACCGTCAGTAACACACTACACCGCCAGGGACTCAGATCCTGCAGTGCCAGACGTGTCCCCCTGCTTAAGCCAGTACATATCCGGGTCTGTCTGAAGTTTGCTACAGAGCATTTGGATGTTCCAGAAGAGTATTTGGAGAATGTCATATGGTCAGATGAAACCAAAGTAGAACTGTTTGGTAGAAACACAACTCGTCGTGTTTGGAGGAGAGTGAATGCTGAGTTTCATCCGAAGAACACCATACCTACTGTAAAGCATGGGGGTAGCAACATCATGCTTTGGGGCTGTTTCTCTTCAAAGGGACCAGGACGACAGATCCGTGTACATGAAAGAATGAATGGGGCCATGTATCGTCAGATTTTGAGTGCAAACCTCCTTCCATCAGCAAGCGCATTGAAGATGAAACGTGGCTGGGTCTTTCAGCATGACAATGATCCCAAGCACACCGTCAGGGCAACGAAAGAGTGGCTTCGTAAGAAGCATTTCAAGGTTCTGGAGTGGCGTAGCCAGTCTTCAGATCTCAACCCCATAGAAAACCTTTGGAGGGAATTGAAAGTCCATGTTGCCCAATGACAGCCCCAAAACATCACTGCTCTAGAGGAGATCTGTATGGAGGAATGGGCCAAAGTACCAGTAACAGTGTATGCCAACCTTGTGAAGACTTACAGAAAACGTTTGACCTCTGTCATTGCCAAAAAAGGATATATAACAAAGTATTGGGATGAACTTTTGTTATTGACCAAATACTTATTTTCCACCATAATTTGCAAATAAATTCTTTAAAAATCAGACAATGTGATTTTCTGGATTTGTTTTCTCATTGTGTCTCTCATAGTTGAGGTCTACCTATGATGTCAATTACAGGCCTCGCTCATCTTCTTAAGTGGGAGAACTTGCACAATTGGTGGCTGACTAAATACTTTTTTCCCCCACTGTATATGTCCACAGATCTCGCCCTTTGCAACAGGGATGTAACTATAGGGTGTGCAGAAGTAGCAGTCACACCTGAGCCATAGTGTCTGAGATGGGCCAAAAAGCTTTAAGTTATGCCTCTGCAAGGTGTCTAATGAATGGCAAAAATCAAGAGGACTCGTGAGAGAGATAGGCTATACTGCAGATTTGAAGATCTTCATCATGCCCCCAAATCCATGCAGGTATTTTCCACAGTGTGTTCAAGGTGCAGCAAGCCTCTGAGGAGCCGGAGCGCAGGATGGGAGTCGCTGCAGAAAGTCTATCACAGTGGCTTTCCTCACAGGGCCAGGGCAGTAGCACTCCCATCCTTCGGGGCACTCCTGGGCATTAGGGCTCCAGTCTGATGGTAGTTTGGGGTGCCCTTGGTGTCAATGTTTGTATAGATGCAAGGCAGGACATGTAGAGGGTGCAATAGCTAGCATATGGAGTAGAAGTCAGTAACCAGGCCAGATATAACAGAATAAATGTCTGCCTTTACTGTAGTTCAGAGTGGGGGTTGTAGTGTGCTATAATGTGCACTACAAATCTTCCCCCAGGTGGATTTGTAAGGGTACAGGCAGGTTTACATTCAATGGTTTCCTTCACTCTTCCTCTGCAGAATCTGGGGCTGACAATAATACTTTTGGTAAGATAGCTCTAATACCCTACTGCGGCGTATAGATTCATGGAAACGACCAACCAGGTCCTGTCCAAGTATGGATGGTGTCTTAGCAGTATTCCACTCACAGCAGTAAAGTCTATAGCTATAGTCTCTAGGAGTGTTCCAATGTAAAGATAGTTCTCTCTTCGAAGATCATGCAGAGATGGTTAGTCCCTCGAGATTGATGCCTTGTGCTGAGGAGTGAGGCAAAACGCAACTCTTCACTTCCTCTACAAACTCATCTTCCCTTACAAGACTAAGCCATGGGTAGTGCTAACAGTCCACACCTCAGCTTCCCTAGGGGCTATGCCAAAGTTGGTTAACTCCATCACTCCCATACGTTACCATACTAGGGACATAAAGCACAAAAACCTACAAGTCTAGTTGCCTATTTTGAAATTGAAGGCATTTTTATTGAGCCTGGCTAGAAAATTAACCTGTTCCTGACAGCCTAAAGCATATATACATCTGTGGTTGGGTATTTAAAGATGACGCCCGTTCGCGAGCACAGTAGGCACCATAGCCGTTGGCTGCCTGCTGTTTTAAACAGCAGACACTCGGGGATAATGTATGTATCGACAATAACATTGATCGCACACATATCACTCCTCATTTGCAGTGGTCAAATGAGAGCACAGCCTCTGTGAGGTTAAAAACCGGGAGTGCATGCTCTGGTTCCCCCCAGCAAGCATCGGGAGAGCCTGATGGTGTGAGCGGCAGCCTCGGTTCTCCTGAATGATCTGAGGCTGCCTTTGGCAGGACTTCATAGGAACGCAGTGAAACTCTCATAGACTCCAATGCTAGTGCATTGGAGTCTATGAGAGTAACAATCTGATGACTGCTTGTTCAAGTTTCCCAAGGTGATCAAGATGATCAAGAGAAAGTGTCATAGCAAAGGGTGTGAATACTTATGTCCATCCGACATTTTCATTTTTCCAGTGTAATAAATTAGCGAAAATTTCTAAAAGTCTGTTTTCACTTTCTTATTATGGAGTACTGAGTCCAGATTGATGGGGTCTGAAGACTTTCCGTATGCATTGTATATGGGGAATATAAGTCGCTTCTAAAACAGGCATGTCAGGAGAGGTGACAGGCTCTCTTTAAAATCATAAGTACATTCATCTCCAAACCTCAGAGGATATAAAAGTATAAAGAATAAAAAAGTACCTGAACTTCGCCATTGCTTGTGCCAACTGCCAGACATGACCCAGCATTTATCCATGATACTGATGAAACATACGTTGATGGAGAAAGGTAAATGAATAGTTTGAGCTACGCTGTTGTTTTCCGCATTCCAGATATACACAGCTGATTTAAGCCCTAGGGCAACAAGATTTTCTGAATTCCAGTCTAAAAGGTTTAGATCTGAAAACAAAAACAGGTATACAGTCTGTTAGTGGAGTCATGGTGAGGTATATTTGAAGGACAAGTCTATTTTTAGGCAGACATTTTGATAAATCAACCGCTTTGGTTCTGGAGTGCCCTACATCTCAGGTGATGTATACAAAAGGGAACATAAGGACAAGAAAAAGGGAAAAAAAGCTTTGGACATATTACATCAACTGGAAGTCTAAAGAAACTAATTCCAATGATCAATACAATTTACTCTTGGGTTCTCCTTTTAAAGGAATGTATCATAACCACGATGATCAACATTAATTTTTGTTGGTTGGAAAAAGTTTTTTTTTTATTTTTTGTGACTTGCCATATAAAAGTATTCCAGTTTTCACACTAACCAAGGGAATTTTATGCTGACATATCCAGGATTCGGCAGCTCACTTTTCGACTTTGCTATGTAGACTAGGATAGTGTCATCAGAGTCATCTCATTATCACCAGAGGACAGGGGATTTAAAAGGGTTTTCCAGGAGTACAATAGTGAACCTGCAGACAGATCATCAATATCTGATCAGTGGGAGTCCAACTCCTCACCTCCCCCATCGATCAGTCGTTTGAAGAGGCCACAGTGCTCCATTGATGTCAATGGTCTCTTCCTAGTATGGTATCATGTAAGAAGACCGCTGGGCTCACCTTTTCAAACAGTTCATTGGCAGGGATGCCAGGAGTCAGACTCCCAGTGATCAGATATTGATGACCTATCCTACATCTAAAAATGGTGCCCGCTGCAGACACCTGGAGCTAATGTCTGCGATCAGCGATAATGCCGACTGCAGGCATTTAAAACTTCAAATGCAAACTCAAATATGAGCATGGCATCTGACAGCACAAAACCTGGAAGTACTGTGCATCCAGGCCTTGAATTGCTCCACCTCATGGCAACAGGGGGAACCATTCCTTTGTTGTTAAAGGCCAGAGCTGGCTGAGGGCTCTGATGTCTTTCATAGGTATATTCCAATGTAGGCCTGCAGATGGCAGCACTACATTGGAATATAATAAATCTTCTATTTATCAGTAGTTTATCATTAATAAGTAGAAGTGACAATGCAAAACGCAGATCCGCAAAATATGGTTGACGTCCATATTGCATCCGTATTTTTGGAGGTCCATTGAATTCAATGGATCCATGGTCCACATTTATGGCCAAGAATAGGGCAAATTCTATCTTTTGGGGAACAGAATGACTATGGATGCAAACTATGGATGCAACACGGACATCGAACCGCAAAATACACGCGGTCATGTAAATTTATCCCCAAAGGGCAGTACTCCATTTGCTGGACTGTAGTAATCTGTTGGAACTTTTCTTTCCATTCATTGATATACTGTAAACACCTTCTCTATAATGACAGTGTCCAATATCAAGGCCCCCACTGACATTTACAACCATTATAAAACATTATTCATGTAATATTGATAAATAGGAAATCATAAAGTATGACTTACAGGAACTTACAGTAATCATTCCGAAGCCCCGATAAATGGAGTTTTACATCAGGTTGCAATAAGTTAATATCAGAAGATTTTTCAAGTGGGACCTTTGTCTTGCTTTGTTGACAGCCTGAAGAGACATATTACACAATCACAGAATTAAATTAATCAGGTTTATTTAATTTTTATTAAAGAAGACCTTTCACTGCTCCTGACACGCCTTTTTTAATAGCTTCATGCATTCCCCGTGTAATAACAATTCTGGAACATCTATTCTTATGGCTCTATGTTGTGCCTTTCCTTTATTATTTCTACTAGAAGTTATTAATGAGTTGCTAGCAGTCTGCAGTAAGGGTACAGAGGGGAGGTAACCAGTTGGGGGCGTGTACCTGCATAGTCTTAAAAAGCCAGCACTGATTGGATAGAGTGATACTGTGCAGGTACACACCCCCAACTGGTCACCTCCCCTCTGTACCCTTACTGCAGACTACGCCTCTGCTCTCTCTCTAGACGGTGGAGAGGGCATTTCACACCACAGGTATCTCTGGGGCTTTATATGATGGACTATTTTCTATGCAGGGGAGGAAGGATTGTTATAACAAGAGCTGCTTTCAATGCACTTCAATATGCAGGTATTTCATGAGCTACTAACCACCCACAAAAGGGAAGATATGTGTGTACAAACAGCTGTAAATTAGTAGGATAACCCCTTTCACCTAAACTATGAATGGCATGTCTATCTGCGGTCTTGTACAGACTTGTTGTCCCCCACCATGCACTTTCATTCCTTGCATCACATGAGCATTACCACTTTTTTCTCTGGAATCTCTCTTTTTTGTGCGCTTTGATCAATGTACTGCTAAGATATGCATTGGAAAATCCAATCACATCTAATAAGACTAATCCTAAGAAAAGTAATATCATCTCCACAAGTCACCACAATCCTCATATTCCAGGTTACATTCCACATGAAGCCTATAAGGGGAACTAGGTGGAGCCTGCCCTCACTGAATGTCCCGCTGAGAAGCAAATTATTGGATTTGAGAAGGAAAGGGCACAGGCATAGATCCAAACTTCTCCAATGATTTCAATGTGCGGAAACAGACCATCAATTATCTTCTGTGATATCCATATGTCCTAATAGGGTATATGGTGAGGACTTATCTTCTGTGATATCCATATGTCCTAATAGGGTATATGGTGGGGACTTATCTTCTGTGGTATCCATATGTCCTAATAGGGTATATGGAGAGGACTTATCTTTTGTGGTATCCATATGTCCTAATAGGGTATATGGAGAGGACTTATCTTCTGTGATATCCATACGTCCTAATAGGGTATATGGAGAGGACTTATCTTCTGTGATATCCATACGTCCTAATAGGGTATATGGAGAGGACTTATCTTCTGTGATATCCATATGTCCTAATAGGGTATATGGTGGGACTTATCTTCTGTGGTATCCATACGTCCTAATAGGGTATATGGAGAGGACTTATCTTCTGTGATATCCATACGTCCTAATAGGGTATATGGAGAGGATTTATCTTCTGTGGTATCCAAATGTCCTAATAGGGTATATGGTGGGGACTTATCTTCTGTGATATCCATACGTCCTAATAGGGTATATGGAGAGGACTTATCTTCTGTGGTATCCAAATGTCCTAATAGGGTATATGGAGAGGACTTATCTTCTGTGGTATCCATATGTCCTAATAGGGTATATGGAGAGGACTTATCTTCTGTGGTATCCATATGTCCAATAGGGTATATGGTGAGGACTTATCTTCTGTGATATGCATATGTCCAATAGGGTATATGGAGAGGACTTATCTTCTGTGGTATCCATATGTCCTAATAGGGTATATGGAGAGGACTTATCTTCTGTGGTATCCATATGTCTTAATAGGGTATGTGGAGAGGACTTATCTTCTGTGATATCCATATGTCCTAATAGGGTATATGGAGAGGACTTATCTTCTGTGATATCCATACGTCCTAATAGGGTATATGGAGAGGACTTATCTTCTGTGATATCCATATGTCCTAATAGGGTATATGGTGGGGACTTCTCTTCTGTGGTATCCATATGTCCTAATAGGGTATATGGTGGGGACTTCTCTTCTGTGGTATCCATATGTCCTAATAGGGTATATGGTGGGGACTTCTCTTCTGTGATATCCATACGTCCTAATAGGGTATATGGAGAGGACTTATCTTCTGTGATATCCATACGTCCTAAAGGGTATATGGAGAGGACTTATCTTCTGTGATATCCATACGTCCTAATAGGGTATATGGAGAGGACTTATCTTCTGTGATATCCATATGTCCTAATAGGGTATATGGAGAGGACTTATCTTCTGTGATATCCATATGTCCTAATAGGGTATATGGTGGGGACTTATCTTCTGTCGTATCCATATGTCCTAATAGGGTATATGGAGAGGACTTATCTTCTGTGATATCCATACGTCCTAATAGGGTATATGGAGAGGACTTATCTTCTGTGATATCCATATGTCCTAATAGGGTATATGGTGGGGACTTATCTTCTGTGGTATCCATATGTCCTAATAGGGTATATGGAGAGGACTTATCTTCTGTGATATCCATACGTCCTAATAGGGTATATGGAGAGGACTTATCTTCTGTGGTATCCAAATGTCCTAATAGGGTATATGGAGAGGACTTATCTTCTGTGGTATCCAAATGTCCTAATAGGGTATATGGAGAGGACTTATCTTCTGTGGTATCCATATGTCCTAATAGGGTATATGGAGAGGACTTATCTTCTGTGGTATCCATATGTCCTAATAGGGTATATGGTGAAGACTTATCTTCTGTGGTATCCATATGTCCAATAGGGTATATGGTGAGGACTTATCTTCTGTGATATGCATATGTCCAATAGGGTATATGGAGAGGACTTATCTTCTGTGATATGCATATGTCCAATAGGGTATATGGAGAGGACTTATCTTCTGTGGTATCCATATGTCCAATAGGGTATATGGAGAGGACTTATCTTCTGTGGTATCCATATGTCTTAATAGGGTATATGGAGAGGACTTATCTTCTGTGGTATCCATATGTCTTAATAGGGTATGTGGAGAGGACTTAACTTCATGAGACAACCCAATTAAAGCGGATTTGTCAGGTTGAAACACGTCTATTAAAGTATGTTCTGAGACTCGAGAGAAGTGAAATCCAGGGCCCAGAGACGGACCAACATTGTGTAGACTAAGTATGCAATGGAGCAAACGATAGACATTTCACAAGTGGAAAAAAACAGAAGATAAAGAGGAATCAGATTAAGAACCAAAAACCCCTCATGATATGTATATTTTATCTTTCATGCATTGTACGTTAATAGGAGTCTGTTATAGAAAAAACACACACCCTGATACCAAAGCGGATGTCCTAACTTTAGACATTTATGACATGCAGGCAGGAACCCCCACCTATCAGACAATTATGATATCATGATATCAATTATGATTTGGATGGAGTTGAAGTCCTTTAAAAGGAGGTCATAAGATCAACCAATTTTCCGAGGAAAATAAGTCAGAAACACCTGATTAGAATGGAACCATTTAAAAAGAGAAAGTTTAAAGGGATTAAGGGATTAAGGTTAGAAGACCTCTTCTATATTACCTCCATATACCTGGCAATCACCAAAAGGGAGACCCCTAAAAGAATATCTAGGGCAATGATGGCTAACCTCCGGTACTCCAGCCGTGGTGAAACTACGACTCCCAGCATGCTCCATTCATTTCTATTGAGTTCTGAGAACGGCCAAGCAAGGGGACATCTTGGGAGTTGTAGTTTTACCACAGCTGGAGTGCCGGAGGTTAGCCATCAAAGATCTAGGGCCTCAATACTGGTGGAATGACTGTACCTTATGCTGTATAAAATTACATTTTCCACAACGTTGCAAGAAATTTAAATAATCTCCATTTTCTATACCTCTATAAGTACATGAGTCTTCCTCACATATCTGCATTGTAGTGTTACATTGCTTAGATGTTCCAATCTTATGCTCTTCCACAGCGGTAAGAAGTATCTAGAAATGAAACAATTAAAAGGGTTAGCCCATGATTAAGGTAAAAATATAGTACACGACAATATATTTCTAACAAAGCTAGAACCAGCCCGATACCTCCCATGGATCCAGAGATCTCCACATTCATTGCTCCAATTGCTAGATTTATTTCAAGCTGGAAGCTCTAGGCGTGTGACCTTTCTTAGGGGTGTGTTCTTTCTCAGGGGGAGTATCTTTTCTGCTCCTGCTCTCTCCCTGTAACTGTCACAGTAGACATGGCTGGTGCTAATTGAGGAACGGAACTGAGCATGTGCAACCATCTCAGTGAAAGGACAGAGAAATAAGGAAAAGAACACACAGTAGGTGGCGCTATACAGATGCATTTTATTATTTTATTAAATAACTTAGTGGTTTTAATTAAGTATAATTATAAAAGTATTCTGATCCAGGTGATGGTTTGAAAAATGTACAGTTATTTCCATGGGACAACCTCTTGAAGTTGAGAAAAATTGAATTACTCGTGGTAGACTGTGGGGCAGATTTAAAGTCCTGATAATTGCCTGGTAGAAATGTGCCACCAATTACCTGATGAACAAGCAAGCGCTCATTCATTATGTGAAAACATTGTTAATGCGCCCCCCCCCCTTCCAAATCTCATCAGCAGATTATGCTGTGTAAACAGGGATCTGCTTCCCAGATTACAGATTACCCTGTATGTTTTGTAGCTCTGTATGTAATGGTTTCCAAGTATGTCTTTAACAGTAGGGCTGGAGGGAAGGGGTTAGGTTAAAAAATTGCCATTGCGGGGTTAGGGTGCCGTTTCAGTTTTCTCCTGAGGCAGCAGAAAGGCTAGGTGCACCCCTGCCCCTGGACCACTGCTGATAATTTCCCATAATTGCCTGATCAGTCAGATCATGTTAACAAATTTTTGTAAGATAGGTTAAAACTGGTGCACTTTTAGACTGTCTAGTCTAAGGAAGGAATTTATCAAACCCTTATCAGTTTTCCGCTGTCAAAAAGTTAAAATTTTGGCACAAGACCCACTTGCAACTTTTTGGGTGGGTTTGTTCTGTGCTCACTGCTTTTCAAAAAAATGGCTATGGCAGAGCCAGGCCTAGGTAGCCAGGCACATTTCTTCCGATATGACATGAATTTGAACACACGCTGCTCTCGGTATGACATGACTTGGTATGGGTGATATTGTGCATGTGGAGTGGTCACATGAAGGAAACTGACCACAGACCAGCAAGATTGATTAGATTGTAGTGATGATGAGATTTACATCATCAAGTGCTGATAGTGACATATCATGCGTCATACGAAGCTATATAAAAGGGGCATGGCACATGACATTATACACTGTGTGATGACCAGGGGTGCACCTAGCCTTTCTGCTGCCTGAGGCGAAAACTGAAATGGTGCCCCCCATGCCATTTTCTTAACTTAACCACTTTGCCACAATGAAAGCAATCCTTGCCCATGGCCCTTCTGTTAGCCCTCTCTTGCCCCTACCCGGTGCTGCCTGAGGCGATCGCCTCATCTGGCCTCATTGGTGGTGCACCCCTGGTGATGACGCTGCTATCTGCAGTGAAACATTAAAACAAAACCCAAAAAACAATGGCAGAATTGTAGGGTTTTTTTCCAATTTCACCCCATAAAGAATTTTTTCACGTTTTCCAATACAGGATATAGTAAATTACATGGTGCTGTTAAAAAATACAACTTTTACAATACAATACAAGCCTCATATGTCGGTGAAAAATAAAAAACAATGTCATGGCTCCATGCCATTTATAAGACATCATAAGACGTTATTTATAGCATCATAAGACATAGTTTTGACATCCTAGGACATCATTACGACATGTCAGATATTAAAGGAGTTGTGTAGGGGTTTATATTGATGAGCTATTCTCAGGATAGGTCATCAATATCTTATTGTGAGAGTCCAACACCGGACACCCCAGCCAATCAGCTGTTTAGGGAAGAGGCAGCGCCCCATGCAAGCTCTACTTCCTCTTCATTACACTGCAGTGTAATTACAAGTACTCCCTCTGTTCACTTGAAAGGAGCGAGTACTTGTAATTACACCGCTACCGCTACAAGGCGGACGTGCAGTGTAATGAGGAGGAAGCAGCGCTCTGCGCTCGCATGGAGTGCCACCTCCTCTTCAAACAGCTGAGTGGGGGTGCCGGGTGTCAGACCCCCTGACGATCAGATATTGATGATAGGTCATCACTATATACTGCCTGCACAACCCCTTGAATTATGACATCATAGGCTAGCATTATGTCATCATAAAATATTTTATGACTTTATAACACGAGATTATGACATGAAAAGATATTATTTTGACATAATAATGCACCAATCATGACATCACCATGCCTTAAGACATCATAAGACATCACTATGACATTGTTTTTTTTTCAGCCAAAATCACTATAGGTAACTGATATTAGCATTATTCTGATGACTTACTTGAGGGTGGAGAAATAATCTCTTTTTCTGATTTAGACACCTTCTGATGGATTTCTTAGAAATGCTCTGAGGAACAGTGCCTTCTGATTGGGGTGGTTTGCATGTCGAATCAGGAACATTTACATTGGATGCATCAGTTAGGTCTGAAACATAGTGATTGACTATTAAAGGGGTTGTCCAAAATAATTAAAAACCTTGTATACAATCTAAAATGGCTTAACATAGTAGACAGAGTTAAAATAATAGACTGAGGACAGTGACAGCATGTGCCATACCCAAGTATGTCACCGATGGGGAGAACCGGACCAGCACAGAACACAAAGAGTTTTTTATTTTAAAGGGAGTCTGTCACCTCATTTTCACCTATATAACAAACAGCAGTGCCCCACAGAAGATTGCAGACACATCCCAGACATACCTGTGTGCACTGTGTGTGTATTACATGTCACATCCCAGACATACCTGTGTGCACTGTGTCTGTATTATATGTCACATCCCAGACAATACCTGTGTGCACTGTGTGTCTGTATTACATGTCACATCCCAGACATACCTGTGTGCACTTTGTGTCTGTATTACATGTCACATCCCAGACATACCTGTGTGCACTGTGTGTCTGTATTACATGTCCAGGAAAAGCACTTTTATTCTGCAAGAAAACAGCTCTCAAGTGCCCAGCTGAAAGTGAAACTAAAAACAGCTTTCTCTCCCGACTCGATTTCTAACAGCTATATCTTTTGATATACTGGATATAATGCTCAGGTTCATATTTCTAGCTGGTACCAATCCCAAGATATGAGCAGCTAGCGCAGCCCTCACCTCTTCAGTCTGGTTTGGTTTGGGCACTTGCAGCAGCAGAGCTGGGCACTTGGAAGCTGTTTTCCAGCAGAATAAAAGTGCTTTTCCTGGACACGTCTGGGATGTGTCTGCAATCTTCTGCGGTGCACTGCTCTTAGTTATACAGTGATCCCACAAGATACAATATTAATTGGTTCTAGGATGACCATTGTATGTTAAAACCATTGTAAGTTGAGTAATCGGTTCCAAAGCTCCAAGATGTCATCCAAGATAAGAGAAAATGAAGATATAAGAAAAGTAAGCAGATAACTAAGACAGATAAAACAAGCCCTTACATATAACAGTCAGGAATAGCTAGCGACTAAGGCTACTTTCACACTGGCGGCAGGCCTGATCCGGCAGGTGAAGGGTGCTGCCGGATCAGGCCTGCCGCAGTGACATGTGTGGAGCCGGAACCGCGCTCTGGCCCCACACATGTCACACAGTACATACATACATACACATACACATAAACATACACACACATATAGACATACAAACACACATACATACTTACATGCTCCCCGGCAGGTCTTCGGAGCGTCAGGATGGCTCACACAGGTCACGATTCCCCACAGCGCCCTCTGCTGGGCGCCTGGTGGAATCGTCATCTGACGATTCCACCAGGCGCCCAGCAGAGGGCGCTGTGGGGAATCGTGACCTGTGTGAGCCGTCCTGACGCTCCGAAGACCTGCCGGGGAGCATGTAAGTATGTATGTGTGTTTGTATGTCTTTATGTGTGTGTATGTTTATGTCTGTATGTGTCTATGTGTACCCGGATCCGTAATGGACTCCATTGAAAGTCAATGGAGGGCGGATCCGGTTACCATTATGGTCACACCAGACGGATCCACCCCCATTGACTTGCATTGGGGGTCATTCCGGATCCGTCTTGGTGCGGATGCCTGGACCGGAGAGCAAACCGCAGCATGCTGCGGTTTGTTCTCCGGTCTGAAGACGGAACGGAATGCTTTCAGGAGCATTCCGTTGTCTTCAGTTCAGTTTTGTCCCCATTGACAATGAATGGGGACAAAACTGAAGCGTTTTATTCCGGTATTGAGCCCCTATGACGGAACTCAATACCGGAATTTTAAAACGCTAGTGTGAAAGTAGCCTAATACAGCTATTCTACCAGAGAAGTGACCTTGATTGGTTGGATCTGAGTCGGAGACATTGTATGTTGAGTCTGGTTTCAACTTACGATGGGTCAGAAAAGAACATTGTATGTTGAAAATATTGTATCCTGAGGCCATTGTATCTTGAGTGAAAAAGAGGTGACAGACACCTTTATTTTTTAATTTTAAACATATCTATACTGTAACATATCTGTACTGTATTAACCTCTTCAGGACCTAATTGGTTACGGCCTTTAGAACTGGTGTTTGTGTATTACCCTGTGTATAGTTAAAAGGGTTTTTCAGGATTTTTTAACTGATGACCTATCCTATGGATAGATCATCAGTATCTGATCGGTAGGGGTCTGACACCGGAGACCCCTGCTGATCAGCTGTTTGAGAAGGCACTGTGAGCGTCTCGCCCTTCTCTGTGCTTACCAAGCAGAGCATTGTACATTGTATAGTGGCTTTGCTTGGTGACATCACTGGCCTAGCAAAATCAGAGAAAAAGCTGCGGCGCTCGGACTCTCACTGATCAGATACTGGTGACCTATCCTGAGGATAGGTCATCAGTATAAAAACTAGGAAAACCCCTTTAAAGAGTACAGATGGAGCAGTTGTAAAACTGAGTGTGATATCACAACAAAAGCCATTGAAAATCAATCAATGAAAACAGTGAATTAAAAGTGTATTGCCATTGTTTACTTAAAGGGGTTGTCTCACTTCAGTGAGTGGCATTTATCATGTAGAGAAAGTTACTACAAGGCACTTACTAATGTATTGTTATTATCCATATTGCTTCCTTTGGTGGCTGGATTCATTTTTCCATTACATTATACACTGCATGTTTCCATGGTTACAGACAACCCTACAATCCATCAGTGATGGTCATGCTTGCACAATATAGGAAAAAGCACTAGCCTATATGCGCTCCCATGGTCCCGGCCACCAGAGAGGCTGACGCTTTTTCCTATATTGTGCAGGCACGACCACCACTGATGATTTATAGGGTGGTCTGTAACCATGGAAACGAGCAGTGTATAATGTGATGGAAAAATGAATCCAGCCAGCAAAGGAAGCAATATGGACAATCACAATACATTAGTAAGTGCCTTGTATTAACTTTCTCACATGATAATGATAATGCCACTTACTCTAAGTGAGACAACTCCTTTAACTCATTAAAAATCAAAATTCTGACTGCTTCATCTCTAACCATTTTTTCATTTTCCCCCATAAATGACAAGCACATGAGAATATAACAAACTTGGTAATATATCTTATCAAAATGTTTCCTTTTCTTCTTATCAGGCTGCTGCTTCTTGAAGTGAACTACAGAGAGTCAGGAAGCAGATCTTCCTGTGGTGGTGTCATGGGTAATCCAGTTAAGGGTAAATTCACAAGACTGCATTTTTGGCCATCATTGCGGAACAGATGCTGTCCCATTCATCCGTACTTCTGTTCTGCAGGTCTCCAAAAACATAGAGCATGTCCTATTCTTGTCGGCAATTGCAATAGACATTTCTAAAATAGGGCTGGCCGTGTGTGTTCTGCAAAATGTGGAACGCACATGGCCGGTATCCATGTTTTGCAGATCCGCAATTTGCAGACTGCAAAACACATACAGTCATGTGAATGTACCCTTAAAGAGGAGCTGCCACCTCTCCTGACATATCTGTTTTAATAGCTTCATGCATTCCCCATGTAATAACAATTCTGGAGCATGTATTCTTATGGCTCTATGTTGTGCCATTCCTTATTATTTGCACTAGAAGTTATGAATGAATTGCTATTAGCCTTCAGTAAGGGTACAGAGGGGAGGTGACCAGTTGGGGGTGTGTACCTGCACAGACTGAAAATGGCAGCACTGATTGGATAGAGTGAGTCTGCGCAGGTACACAGCCCAAACTGGTTACCTCCCCTCTATACCATTACTGAAGACTAATAGCAATTCATTCATAACTTCTAGCAGAGAGAGCTGAGCCTCTAGGTGTAATGGTAACGCCCCCTTTGCTCCTAGAGGCTCATTTGCATATATTAAAACATCATTTTTCTCAGCAATACGGGCACATATGAACATGGGACTTACACAGATGCCTTCATCTGCCAAGCGCACATGTAACAGGTCAGCCAGTTTCATAGGTAAAAACTGCTGACAGATGCCCTTTAAACCAAAATTACAGTTAATGACAGTACATTAATGATGGCAGATGTGACTGCAGTCATAACTGGAGGTGCGGTTTAATTAAAATAAGCTCAGATCCACATAAAACATTAAACGACATCACAAATACTTAGGGGGTCAGTTACTATCAGATATATGCCAGTTTTCTGATTTTTGCGAGTTTTCTGATATTTGGCACAGATCGTGGCACAAAGGTTTTTTGCGCCGCAATCTGCGATTTTTCCCTGCTCGTGCCAGGTCTCACACCAGGTGAGCAGAGAAGGGGACGGGGTCTCATTTATCTGTCTTTATCTGCCTGACGTGACCCAACAGCTTAGTGCAACTGCACAGACAACGCTGATCAACGTTTCATGGAGGGGAAACATCACAAAATCTCATCATTCAAAAATGGACTGGTCCTTTAAGTGAATATACATAGTGACACTTACATGGTAATAATACCAGCTTCTCTGGTGTTCTCCAATACTCATCAGAGGAACTCAGGGACAGCTCAGAGGAACTATAGGCATGCTCCTGACTATGCTGCCATCTAGTGGAGATCGGACTACTCGCTACAGGAATCTGTCTTGCTCGTCTTCTTAAGATGCTTCTTTTGAATCTTGAATATGAAGTCTTGCAAATGTCTGGTGTCTACATTAAGATGAAAAATTAGATTATGAATATACAATGTATAAATCGATGGCAGAAAAAGAAGCAAATAACAGCAATTTACATGTTTTATGCTAGTTTAATGATTCAGTATAGAGAAAATATATATTGAAACATTCTGGATAAAAGGTCACCACAGAATATTAGAGGGGTTCTCATGCTATTAATTTTAAGTGCATGTCAATTGGATTTGCCATAACAGTATAGGCCTTCAATATCTGACTGGTGGGGGTCCAGCACCCCGCACCAACAGGATCAGCTCTTTTGGGGTACACAGCTCCATCTATTGTGTAGTGGACAGAACTGGTTACTGTAGTGCTTCTCCTGAATATGTAAATGCTGTAGTAACCAGCTCCAACCATTACATAATGGATGGAGCCACGTATTTCTGGCACAGGAGCCACTGCCGAACAGATGCTTGCGGAACAGTTGCATAGTGTTGGACCCTGCTGATTAGATATTGATGACCTATTCCTGAGGGTAGATCATCATTAGTAATATCCTGGACAATCCCTTTAATTTCCCTTACTTGCCATCTCCGGTTAATGCGAAAGTTGACATGCATGGTCTCACCTCGTTCTCCTTGTATTGTTTCTTGTATTACGGTGCCTGCGTTATCTATATACTGTGACATTATTCTTGTGCAATGCCCCAGTAGGACTACTGCAAAAGGTTCATTATTGGGGGTATTCCCATCTCACAAATGTAGTCTGTATAGTTAGATATAGCCATACCAATATTATTACTAATACAATGTATTTATATAATATGTACCTTATAGAAGATTTTCCTATTTGTATAGGCATTGTCCCACACACATCAGTCAGGCCGTTGCCCCTGGTTACGACCACCGTGGCCATGTAGTAGTGGTGGCCGGCTTGCTCCTTTTCAAACCCGCTCTGAGGTAACTGCTGTATTGTGAATGCACATTTCATGAGCATGCGGAGACACATCTTAGGGTACTTTCATATCTGTGATTTGGACGCTACCATCCAAAATGCAATGGTCAGGATCTGTCCAAAACGCAGACTTTATAAACGGATCCTGCTCCATAGAGATGAATTGATCTTGGAACAGGATCCATTTCTCTGCATTTTGGAAGCGCAGACAAAAATGTTATAACCCTAAGATGTGTCTCCACATGCTCATGCAATGTGTGTTCACAATACAGCAGTTACCTCAGAGCGGGTTTGAACAAGAGCAAGCTGACCACCACTACTACATGGCCGCGGTGGCCGTAACTAGGGGCAACGGCCTGACTGATGTGTGTGGGACAATGGATATACAAATAGGGAAATCTTCTAAACGGTACATTTTATATTAATACATTCTATTAGTAATAATATCGGTATGGCTATATCTAATTATGCAAACTACATTTGTGAGATGGGAATACCCCTTTAATGCAATGTTGACAAGTTAAATGTTGTGATTTATTATGTTTATGTACTCAATAGCAATATATAAGGCAACCAAAGAGTTAACAATTTGGCAGACTGTTTAGGTTTCCAGGGTGATGGACTTGGTTCGCCCCCTGTCTAGTTATTAGCGCGTTTAGCAGAGCAAGGGGGAAGACCTAAATGTGCAAGCTCTTGAGAGCTAGGCCCAAGTCCAGAGAACCTCTGTCTATGAGACTATAGCTGCCAGAGAAGTTACTCTATTACCAGAAGATCCCTGAGAGAAAGAGACCAGTCATCTTAGAAGGTCCAGAACCACCCAGGCTGTGCAAGCTTCAGACAGCATAGTATTCGCCCGTTTACGGCAGGAAATGCCTTGCTTCTGGCGCCTACCACTCTTTGAGATGGACTGGCATCTGTATTTAAAGAGTTAATAAGGACAGTATAGTATGCCTGTGGTTATCTTGGGAAGATAGCAAAGTGTTTGTAGTCAGACTAAGGGAGTACTACAACTACAATCATTGATGTTGCCTCTTCACTGGATGTACTTGGGATCAGTGCCTTTGCTACTATATGTACTACTACTCCTTCCATCAACTCAGTAAAGAGACTGTAATTTATTGCTGCCTGGTTATTGACTCCGGTCGGCCGGCCACTTCATCCGCACTCCTGCTTTGCACCCAGCCAAACATCCCAATACCAGGGTGCATTATTTCTGTGCTGTGATATCACTTTGTGTATTATACCTGTACTGTGACATCACTGTGTATTATGTCTGTGCTGTGATGTCACTGTGTACATTATACCTGTACTGTGACATCACTGTGTATTATTTCTGTGCTGAGATATCACTGTGTATTATTTCTGAGCTCACTGATACTGAGATCACTGTGTACATCATCTCTTTGCTATAACATCACTGTGAATTATCCCATTACTGTGACATCACTGTTCGCAGGTTTCCTTAGATGTAAATTTGCTTAGTTATGTGACATGTGACATCATTATGTGTATAATACTTATGCCGTGACATTACTATGTATCTCTAGGCTGTGACGTCATTTCCTACATAATCCTTGTAATGTGTCATCATTGTATGAATTATCTTTATACTATGACATCACCATGTGCATTATACATTACTTCACTTTGTGACATTTTAGTTTGAAGAGTTCCTAATTTGTTTTCTGACTTGATAATCCTTGTGCTATGTGCATTAGAAGACATAAGGCGCAGACTGAAGACTCTAAACATTTAGTTCTGGAGCGACCATTGTATACTGAAACTACTGTAACCTGAGTCCATAACTCTACGGAAAAATAGTAATTGGTTCCAGAGCACAAAAGTGTCATCTCAAAATAAAATTATGATTAAAGGAAATTAAAACGCAAACTACTACAGATAAAGCAATGGGGTCATTTACCAAACTGGTGTAGAAGTAGAACTGGCTTAGTTGCCCATAGCAACCAATCAGATTCCAGCTTTCATTTTTGACAGCTCCTTTGGTAAATGAAAGGAGGAATCTGATTGGTTGCTATGGGCAACTAAGCCAGTTCTACTTTACACCAGTTTGATAAATGACCCCACAAGTCTTTACATATAACAGTTAAGAGTAGATGCTGGAAGCTGTCAATCACTTTCTATGATGAGGACTGTGCAGTACACTGAGTACCAAATAATAATGGAGAGCCACCTTTATCTGGTGTCCAAAAGAGCCACTCATGCTGACACTGGTAAAGGGCAGTGCAGGACATGTAGTACCGTGCTGTACTGTAGAGGGGCGCTGCTAGACAGTCAATACATGTGTCTCCTAGACTTTGCTGGTACTGTAATATGCTGCGGGTTTTTCCGCATAAGAATATGCGTGGAAAAAATGCACATATTCTGCAACGTGTGTAGATGGCCTAAGGCTGGGTTCACATGTGACTGAAAATCTGAAGCATTTCTGCTTCTAAACTGCAGAAGAAAGAAAAAAACGAACCAAATGGTACCGTCATACGCTGCCGAAAAGCTGCAGATTAGACGCAGTGTTTCATTCTTTGCATTGAAAAGGGTGAAATCCGCAGTATAAATTGACATGCTGCAGATTTCAAATCCACAATACCGCCATTTTTCTGCTTTGCTTTTTTTTCCCCCGTAGCATGTGGATGAGAATTCTGCAATCCTCATCCACTTTGCTGGTACTGTATAATGCAGTAGATTTGCTGCAAGAAAATCTGCAATGGCAAATCCGTAGCTAATCAGTCACGTGTGACCCCAGGAATCATGCACAAGAAAAACACACCAATTGACATGCTGCAGATTTCAAAATCCGCACAGATGGTCAATTTCCGCACCTACGGAAAAAAGCAAAGTGTGCATGAGATACGTCTACGCTCATAGACTTTGCTGGTACTGTATTAGGTCCTATGCACACGAACGTTGTTTGGTTCTGCATTGGCTCGGATGCGGACCCATCCACTTCAATGGGTCTCCACTCCATGTGCTGTCCTCATCTGTTACTACGTTCTGTGGGGCCGCAAAAAAAAAAAAAAATAAAATAGAACATGTCCTATTCTTGTCTGCTTTGCAGAAAAAAATAGGCATTTCTATTATGGGCGACCCATTCCATTCTGCAAATTGCAGAACAAATACTGTGGCATCCGTATTTTGTAGATCGCCAATTTTAGGACTGCAAAACACTGTGCGGTCGTGTGCATGAGCCCTCATGCAGCGTTTTTTTCCCCATGCAAAATCCGCCCAGAAAAACAGTGCATAATCCGCACCATGTGCAGCCACCCTTTAGCTCTTTTATTTCTTTGCTTTCCTCATCAAATACTTTCCGCTCCAAGTCTTCTTGTATTTTTATAAGGCGGAGTGGTTACTGTTTTATGCCCAACGCGCCATCTAATAACACCAGTTACTTGGTAAAAATAAAATACAGCTCTGGTTTGACAGCCTCCCCTACTGATCAAAAGATCCACTGCAATAGCACCACTACAAAAATCAGAGTGCTTTACAAGCGACTTACTGACACACGCCTCCCAGCTTCAGACCCTCCTCTGCATCTTCCAGTGGGCCGAGAAAACATCTGGTCTCCAGTTACAGACTGTGCTCCTCCCTGAGCTACATTCCAGGGACTTGCTGAAACTTCCCTGCAAAATCTCCAACATGGAGTCTCTGCCTCCTCCTTACCCTCTAAAATGCTCTTCCCCAAAGGCTAAAGTGTTTCTCGTTTTCTTCTCCATGGTCTTTTGCATGGCCGCTCTATTTCTTTTACAGTTAAAGCTCTTCCGACCCAGAGGGAAGGACTTCTACTCTTACGAAGTGAAGGATTCCAAGGGGAGGACGGTATCTCTGAGCAAATACAGGGGCAAAGTAAGTAGCAGCTCACGGACATAGGACATATCTGTATATACTATGTGATGAGATTACACGTCTGTAAATCATTAACCCTTATATAGAATGCTGTATGTCTCTCCAGTCCGGTTGAGGGTTGTAGTTCTGCAAAATCCATAGAATCGTCAACTGTCATTTATGCTAGGGAAGGCATATTATGGATCAGTACAGCTCAGACAGATAAGACCCATGAAGATTTCTGTATTCTGGGGTGAAATCTATAGAATGGCATGGTTTAACTCTAAGTCCATTACCAAAAAATGAGGCGGTGGACAAGACAGAAGCTAAAACTGGAGGGTATTTGGATGCAGCAGTTCACAGATGACATGGCACTGAGGTCGGAGTTGTCTACAGCCCCTGCAGTTGTAGTCCTCACAATGACTTTTTGCACTTTTTTGTCCTGCAGGCGTCTCTGGTTGTAAACGTGGCGAGCGCCTGTCAGCGCACGGATGCAAACTACAGAGGGCTGCAGGAATTACAGAGGGAGTATGGCCCGTCCCACTTCAACGTCCTCGCTTTCCCCTGCAATCAATTTGGAGATTCCGAGCCAAATTCAAACCGGGAAATAGATGCCTTCGCTAAAGGAAACTATGGGGTGACGTTCCCGATATTTAACAAAATTAAGATTTTGGGCTCGGAGGCAGAGCCTGCGTTCCGGTTCCTTGTAGGTAAGTGTATTGTTTTATAATGAGGACAGGTGGGGATTCACATTTTTGTATTTCTTTTCTTTTTGTATGGCTGGCCATTTCCATTCATTTGGAATTTTTTGGAGCGAGTGCAAACACAAATCTTTGGGTAATGTATGAACGTTGTACGCCAGTTTTGCTGGATTACGAAAGTTGCAATTTTTTGACACAAGTGCCATTTTGAGCCAAGAATCTTGTGGACGGGGGTCGGCGGGAAGAGAAGCTCCGTTGCCCAACTCATTTACCAACACCAGAAAAAATTTGCACATTAGATCAGAAATTTAAAGGGGTTATCTAATATCATAAACAGCTCCCCCATGTGCCGGGCCCCTCAGAGGGAATATACTTATGCCGCTCCTGGTCCCTGCACCGCCGCTTCTCCCTGTACACAGATGAAAACATCCGGTGTCGGGGGGGGGAAAGCAGCCAATGGCAGGCAGGGACAGGGACGAGCCTCCCAAGCATCGTGGATGACGCTACAGAGGCTCGCCCCAGTCCCCATCTGCCATTGGCTGCTCCCCCTGACACCGGATGTTTTCATCCGTGTACAGGCAGCAGCGGCGGTGCCGGGACCAGGAGCGCCACAGGGAACAGGGTATTCCCTCTGAGGGGCCCGGCACATGGGGGGGGGGCTGTTTATGATATTGGATAACCCCTTTAAGCCAGCACCCTAGCCGACACATGGACCTAGCAACGATGCACTGGAAATATTACCTAAACTTTATAATAATGCTGCCACATCACACACCAGCAGGATTTCATACTAGGATTGGCATACTAATTCTTAAAGGGTTTGTCTCATGATGGACAATGGGGGCATACCGCTAGCATATGCCTCCATTGTCTTATAGGTGCGGGTCCAGAACGCAGCCGCCCTCCATTCATTTTCTATGGAGCCGGAGAAAATAGCCGAGTGTTGGCTTGCCTGAATGGGAGCAGGGATTGCGCAAGAGCAGTGGGCTCCCATTCATTTCTATGGGGAGAGAGCTTGGTGGTGACCGAACCGGAGTCTTCCAGCTGCCACTTTGCGGTGCTCCATTCTGGATATAGGTGTGGGTCCCAAAAAGTGGCGTATACAGGTTGATAAATGACCTAAGTGTCTAATCAGCAAGGATCCAACTGCTGGGGTCCCTGCTGATCACGAGAACAAGGGCCCCATGTTTCCACATTTGGACGGAGCGACCGTTGCACGTGCACACAGCACCTCCATTCATCCCTGTGGGACTTCCGGAGATAGCCGAGTGCCGCTCAGACAGTGATCTCCTGTGTATGATAGAAGACTATTCTGTAGCTCTGTCTACAATGTTCCTGGATCTGATAACCTGTAGATGTAGATAAGAGGCTGGCCGCAGAGGGCTGGGTGGACAATGTGGGATTATATGTCTTGCTATTGTTTTTTACAATAAGTTTTTTACTCCTGTCCTGTCGATTACTGATGTGTGACAGTCATCATGATTATTGGCCATGTGAAAACTGGAACAAGAACCGTTCTCATGCAATTCACTGCTCCTGTTGGGGTGTACACTGTGGGGGGGGGGGGGTTGGGGGCCATAGCAAAATTAAAATCATCACCAGTGCCCCCTACCACCTTCATATCCAACATGATACAATTCCCTACTTCTCTATAAGAGGGGTGAACTGACCATTCAGAAACACGCCCATGGCATGAAGGGGCTACTTTTTTACCCAAGTGTATCACAGCGATATTTACAGTGTTTGCGATCTTTAAAGGGATATTCTAATCTTCAGCATTTATAATATATCCACAAGAAATACCATAAAAGCCTTATGTGATGTGAAGTGTTTCATGCCTCTGTTACCCTCACCTACGTGGGCAAAGGGGACTTAGTGATTCCCATTCATCGGTTTTATGACTCCATTGAGTAATCCATTGAAGAACACGGGAGTTAGGGAAGGAGAAAAGCAAGACGCATCCTCTAAATTTCAGAATGAGGTTTGTCCCCCCCCTTCCCCCGGCATGGTGATTACTTTACACTGAGCCTATTGTGGGTATAGGTGTAGGAATCCTTAATTTGACACTTAACCGACCAAATACGCAGCAAACTTTGGCTAGATTTTTGTTAAAAAGGGTTGTCCCCACAAAAAATATTCTACATTTTTTAAACCAGCACCTGGATCTGAATACATTTGTAATTGCATGTAGGTAAAAATGTTGTATAGCTAATGAGGTATCCACTGAATTCTATCTGTATAGCGCCACCTGCTGTTTGCTCTTTTTCGGAATTCTTTGTCCCGCTCACTGAGATGGAAGCACATGCTCAGTTCCATCCTTCAACTGCCACCAGCTGTATCACAAAGGAGACACCACCTGATAAAGTGCACGCCCCCTGAGCTTCTAGCTTGAAATAAATCTAGGAGAGCAGTGAATGGGGAGATCTCTGGATCCACAGAGGGCTGGTTCTAGCTTTGTTAGAAAGAGATAGTTAGGTATTATATGATGTCTCATTTTAATTTTTTTTACATCAATCATGGGGTAAGCCCTTTTTACATGGAAAAAAAAATAAAAAATTCTTATGCCCCTTTCATACGAGCGGGAGACTCCCGCAACGCATCTACAGGGCTGGACTCGGCACTGACAGGGATCGCATAGCATTATATGCGATCCCAGTCAGTGCCGGAGTACAGCCCTGTAGATGCGTTGCGGGAGACATGCGAGTCTCCCGCTCGTGTGAAAGGGGCATTAGGGTTAAAAAATAGAACAAGGAATACTCACCTCACCGATCACCTGGTGCTGCTGCTGCTCCAACATCTATTGCGTCCCCTACTGGTCTCTATAAAGACGCAGGAAACGCCTGCTCAGCCAATCACTGGATGATGGGGAGCAGAGATTTACTGGGTGTTTATAGACATCCGGAAGCAGAGACCATCAGAGTACAGTGTCAGAACGACAGCAGCGGGGGATCAGAGAGGTGCGTAGTGCCCCTTTTCTAGGATTTTTTTCCTGCAGGACATGCCCTTTAAAGAATTTATCTAATGATTATTGTAAAAAATGAGAATCACGCATCATATAGTACATGAAAATCTTTTTCAATTTAAGCTAGAACCAGCCCTGTACCTCACATAGATCCAGAGATCTCCCCATTCATTGCTCTGCTAGATTTATATCAAGCTGGCAGCCCAAAGGGAATGTCTTTTCTTCTGCAGCTCATGGGGCATGTCTCAGCTCTCCCTATCACAGCTCAGGGGGCATGTCTCAGCTCTCCCTATCACAGCTCAGGGGGCGTGTCTCAGCTCTCCCTATCACAGCTCAGGGGGCGTGTCTCAGCTCTCCCTATCACAGCTCAGGGGGCATGTCTCAGCTCTCCCTATCACAGCTCAGGGGGCGTGTCTCAGCTCTCCCTATCACAGCTCAGGAGGCAGCTGAAGGATAAAGCTGAGCCTGTGCGGCCTTCTCAGGGAGCAGGTCAAAGAAATAAGAAAAAGAACAAACAACGAGTGGTGCTATACAGATTTACACATTTTATTGGGCTATATAAAATTTTTAATTTCATGCAATTGCAGAATATTTTTTGTGGGACAACCCCTTTCATTTTAAACCATTAATAAACCAGTCACATGAATAACCCATTACATGTTTTTCCACTTAGATTCCACTAAGAAAGAGCCAAGGTGGAACTTTTGGAAATATCTAGTTAACCCTCAAGGTCAAGTCATAAAAACCTGGAGACCCGAAGATCCTGTGGAAAATATAAGAAATGACGTAGCCTCCATCGTCAGAGAAATCATTAAAAAGAAAAAGGAAGATCTTTGAAGTTACAACAAACCTAAGGCCGGACTGTTTACAGCAAGATGCGTCTTCTTAATTTTAGATATTTTTATAATTTTTTTTCCAATGGTTTTAATATTTTGGAACGTTTTGATGAATGAATTTTTATATTTTTGACATCTAGTCCACAAAAACATCGGAGGAGGGATTTATCAAACTGGTGTAAAGGAAACCTGGCTTAGTTGCCCATAGCAACCAATGAGATTCCACCTTTCATTTTCCAAAGGAGCTGTGAAAAATGAAAAGGTTGGAATCTTATTGGTTGCTATGGGCAACTAAGCCAGTTTTCCTTCACACCAGTTTTAATAAATCTCCCCCATAGAGTACTTGTGTAGAAATGGGATATACCACTTTCAGAGTGGGAGAAGGGATAATAACGCACAGTGACGATTGCATTATGTATTGACTTTGCCTTAAAAGAAACATCATATATCTGTCCTAAGAGTCAATATGTAGTTGGTCAAGACCGAAAATGAAAAATCTTTCAAATTTTATTATAATATGCTTTTTCATGTCTTACCAGGGGTGCAGCACCAATGAGGCCAGGTGAGGCGATCACCTCAGGCAGCACCAGTTAGGGGCAAGAGGGGCGCAGCAGAAGGGCCATGGTCAATGGCGTTTTCATTGTGGCAAAGGGGTTAGGTTAAGAAATTGCCATGGTGCAGGGGGTGGGTGGGGGATCACGGTTTCAGGTTTCGCCTCAGGCAGCAGAAAGGCTAGGTACACCCCTGGGTCTTACAGTCAGTTGGGAGGAATTTATTGAAAAAAATTCACCATTCGCGAAACAATTGAGACTGTTAGAGTTTTTACGCCACGCTTGCCACTTTTAAGCCCCACTCTGGATCTATGTGAGGTACAGGGCTGGTTCTAGTTTAGTTGGAAAGAGATTGTCATATACTATATGATGTCTGATTTTCGTTTTGTACATTTATCATGGGATAACCCATGCAAGCTGCTTGACACCCCCTCCTCTCTGATCTGAGTGACAGCTGTAGCATCCAGCTAGGTGACCTCTACATCTGTCTCTAAGAGGAGAGGGTGTGAAGCAGCTCAATGCAGAGAGCACTTCACAGTGAAGCTCCGCCTCTTGGACACTTGCTGGAGCAGAATCTGGCAGAATAAACCTTCATATTCACACTACTCCTGATAATAAAAGCTCCACCAAAGGAATATTTGTACTGCCCTCTCCAACTCTCAACTAGCACTGTCATCAGTTTAGCATGGTCAAAACTGCTGACAGCCTCCCTGTAACAAATCTACAGAACGTTTCAGGCTATAGATTTGTTAAATATGTTGTATTTTTTTTATTGTGTTTTTCTTGCTGAGCAATACAGAATTATTTGGAAGTCTTCATTTGATGAAGAGATGTAACATGGCATCATTCATGTAAATGAAAAGAAACATACAGCCATGTGTACAGACCATAAAGCGTCATGTGTATATCATACATCTGGAACTACCTACAGCCTATAGAATTTGAATAATCTTTAAAAATGTGTTTTCCGTTGCTACAACAAAATATCAATTATTCTGACGTACTGAGAACTTGGCGATCGACTGCTGCCATCATACATACAGAAATGCTTTGTATGGAGCCTGTGAGGGAACATAACGAGTCCCTATGGTTGTGTATAATGCCTTAAGCCATACGTCCCTAGATGAAGTAGCTGCAGTGTTTTTCCTAAAACTAGATGTGCTGAACTGTGGGGAAAAAAGGCATATTTTGACCCAATTCACCACATCGTCTCAGTGCAGTAAATGTCGGCCACTGTATAGTGTACAGTTTACCTAGTGGTTCCCATTACTTTATATTTTATGGTTATTACCTTCTCGCAGCTGTTTGCAACAAGGGTTAAACTGCCCATGGTCATTTTATAGCTGTCAGCCATTAACAATCCCTCCCTCAGATGAAAGTGCATGCTACTGTAAAACGTTAGGTGGCGATATGTAACTGCCAGGTGACACCGACACCGCTTATCCCCAAAGGATGCGATGGGTTAAACATGGTAAAATCTATTTGTTTGGATCCTGAGTTAGGTCACTTTTGCACGTTGGTATTTGTGGAATCTACAGAGTAAAGTATAATTCAAAGATTTTTGCCTTCTGTGCCGCTCCTGGTTTAGGCCTTATGTACACTCATGAGGGCCACATTTTTTTGCGGACTGAATGTGGAGCCAGTCATTTCCGTAGGACTGCAAAAGACGCAGCCAGCACATGTCCGTTCCGTGGTGCCGCAAAAAAATAGAAAATGTTCTATTCTGACCAATGCTGAATTTGGGTAGATTCACATGACTGTAATTCTGGAGCCGCATCCGTTCTGCAATTTTGCAGAATGGGGGCGGACCCATTCATTTCAATGGGGCTGCAAAAGATGCGGACAGCACACGGTGTTCTATCCACATCTGTAGTTCCGTTCCGAGGCCCTGGAAAAAATATAGAGGATGTCCTATTCTTTGTCCGCAAGGCATTTTCTATATAGTGCCAGCAAAATGCAGAACCCACAAGGCCGATATCCATGTTTTGCGGATCCACAATTTTCAGACCACAAAACACGGCACGGTCATGTGAATGTGCCCTTATACTGAATTATACTGCAGAACTGAGTTTATCTTTCTGCAGGCTTCAGAGCTGAAATCTCCCTGCATTATTTGCTGACTCCATATGTGCATAGAGCTCCTTCTAGTTATCTCATTCTGCAGAACTGTAAAGGGTGTGTCTGACAACAGGCAGAATTGTGATTGCAGCTCTGAATACATGGTGAAACTGTTTTGAACCGTGCAGCAAATGATGATCAGATATAATTGAGGTTGCCTTGAAGGACATCCATTTCTATTCTCTAGATCAGGGATCAGCAACCTTTGGCACTCCAGCTGCTGTGAAACTACAACTCCCAGCATGCAAACATGCTCGGCCGATCTAACTCCCATAGAAGTGAGTGAAGCATTCTGGGAGTTGTATTTTCACAATACCTGGAGTGCCGGAGGTTGCCTACCCCTGCTCTAGATGTTCATAGGTGGCCAGCTAAGCCTATACTTCATCCTAAACACCCGGTGACAATGACATGTGCTGATGTGGTAGTGTACGTAGTAGCTGATATTCACACCACAGCTAACTAACAATACACTGCCTAATCACCACACATACCACGTGCTATCTTTATTCTGCGCTTCCTGGGTTGTCTGTGAAGCGTTTCACAAAATGTGTGACCCTCCACTGATACAACACACAGGAAGCACAAACTAAAGAAGTCAAACTATACAATGCAATAATAGCAAATACGGTACACCGCCATACATTGGTAAAGAGTACACGCAGAGCGCTTGTAGTCCAATCCTGCAGTCACAGCCCCTTCCATCTGCCCCCTTCCTCCTCCTTAAAAACATTCATTCATTTGGCTGGTTAAAAAAATTATACGGGACAGACAGAAGGAAGCATAGCTGCAGGGTAAGACAACACATAGGTCTGCTTTGTTGCTGCATACACAGAACGGAAGGTTGTTTTAATGACTATTTGCAGACTTGTCCTTTTTTTTATTCTTCTTTTTGATGCACTGGTGCTCCCGTAAGCTGTGAAGTTGCTGAAGTGATCTCTTCAGCCCAGCGTAACATGCTGATAAACATACAGAGGGGCATTTCTTAGGCTACTTTCATACTGGCGGCAGCAGGGTCCGGCAGGCTGTTCCGGCGGGGGAACAGCCTGCCGGATCCATGCTAACGCTAGCCCATCGTGCCGCCGGAAGTCCGCTCTGGCCCCATTCACTATAATGGGGGAGGGCTGGAAGTCCGGCTGCAGCATGGTAAACAAGCCAAGAGGCGGCCGGACAAAAAAACTCAGCATGCTGTCCTTTTTATCTGGCCGCCTCTAGGCATGTTTACCGTGCTGTGCCCGGACCTTCAGCCCACCCCCATTATAGTGAATGGGGCCAGAGCGGACTTCCGGCGGCACGATGGGCTAGCGTTAGCATGGATCCTGCTGCAGCCAGTGTGAAAGTAGCCTATAAGAGGCACTGAGCTTTCAGACAAAGCATTCGTTATAAATCCCAGTATAATATATAATTGTAGCTAATATATCTGACCTGCAGGAAGAATTAACCATTCTTTATTATATCATGTTTTCCGGATGAAAGGGGATGCAGAAGGGGGGCAGATGCAAGTTAACCGGGCGTATTAACTGCAGACCAGCTAACATTACACTGCCTTCCTCCCACACACAATGAATGCACACGACGGACGATTCTCTTGCAATTGATGTGTCCTCCCTGTTGCTGGTGGCAGGGTTTTAGCGACTGCTGATATCATAACAAGCAGCCAGCTAAAATGACACTGCCTACCTGAAACAGGTATATCGATGGGTCACTGATGCCAAATTGCCATGTTGAACAATGAGTATTGATGTAGTTCCAAAAAACATCCACTAGATGGCGCCCTTACACTTTGAAATGAAGTTCTCAGACTGAACAGTGTGGAGGGCATCTAGCAGCTGTGTTCCCAGATCACAACAGCCAGCTAGCAATGCACTGCCTCACCGCCCCGTCCTATCTGCGTCACAAATCACTGCTCATCACTACGAGAGATCACCTATCATTCTAAAACCACTGTATATTACTTTTGCTATCCTTTCCACACAGACACTTTTAGGAGAATGTGACCTATGCAGCTGCACAAAGGACCTTAAAGCAAGCGGAGTACTTCCTTTCAAAGGGGTATTCTAAGATCATATGTTGATGGCATAGCCATAGGATATGCTATAAATGGCTGATAGAGGAAGGATCCACCTCTAGGACATGCACTTATCTCTAGAACGTTGGTTCTAGAGTGCTCTACGAAGAGTACATCACCCTGAGATTAGTGATTAGGAAGCAAGGGGGCCACTGATGTCCTTCCCTGCCTAATATATAATGCCTAATACTATACATACACATTCTTCTCTGTGAACCAGCAAATTAATGTGAATGCCACAATGGCAATGGGTTAGCGGTTTGGAGGCTACATCCCCCAGGTTACAAGTCATGTATAGACTGTGCATATGCCGTATGACTAAGGCTACTTTCACACTAGCGTTAATATTTTCGGGTATTGAGCTCTGTCATAGGGTCTCAAAACCGAAAAAAAACGCTTCCATTTTGTCCCCATTCATTGTCAATGGGGACAAAACCTAACTGAACAGAACGGATCCGTCTTGCTCCGTATCCCGGGACGCGCTGAGAAGCACTGCTTGCCGCGTTTTTGTGTGCACCATGGGAACGCAATGAAAGGGAACGTAATACATTCTGGCGCACTCCTTTCCCTTCAGTTCAGTTTTGTCCCCATTGACAATGAATGGGGACAAAACGGAAGCGTTTTCCAGTATTAAGATCCTATGACTGATCTCAATGCCAGAAAGGGAAAGCGCAGGTGTGAAAGTAGCCTTATCCTGCACTGATTCTGAGCTGCAGCATGCATTATCCTCCAGAGCTCTATTCACAATTCTGTTGGTTGCCTTTGGAAACAGTTAAGATTTTTGATAAACGGGTTGTGCCAAGTTTTCAAGTTATTCCCCTATCCACCTAGGGGATAACTAACTGATCAGTGGTCCACCGATTGCTGAAACCCCCATTAATCCCAAGAATGGGGGTCCCATTCCCGCGTCCTGATGGAGCGGCAGGCAAAGCATGCACCCTGCCACTCCATTCATTCTCTAAGGAACTGCCAGAGATAGGCAGTGCCATAGAGAATGAATGATGAGAATGATTTAAGAAGGTAAAAGATGCTGAGAGAGTTCAGCTCTGAAGCCTGCAGAATGGTTAATGCAGCTCTAAGGTGGAATACAGGCTGTAACTCGGGATCGGTGCTGGGTTAATACAGTTACCCTTTCATGTATGTGAATTCCATATGTAAGAAACTGAAATGATGTCCCATTCCTTATACATCAGACACTGGTGCCTCAGTCAGCCCCCTCCTCCTCACAGGTGACCCCGGCGCTCACCTTAGCTATTTTCTGTAGACAGGGTCTCCTGCTCCATCTCAAGTCTCTTCCCAGAGTCTTCATAACACTTTCCTGAGAAGACAAACCTCATCAGTGCATCTTACCCCACATCACACAGAGAAGCCTGGAAGAAGAGTCCAGGACTCTTACCCACATCGCGTGCTCATCTGTCTTGACTCTTGAAGAGGCCAGTCTCTCCAGCTTCCACTCCATGTCTTCTTCATGTGCTGCTTCTCCCTTCTCAGGATGCTCTGATGCTCCCAAGGGGACGATTCTTCTATATAAAGGTGCAGACCGGGCGGCGGACGGAGCGGGAATCACCTGCGCCTCGCTCTGATTGGTGGACAAGTTCGGAGCCTGGAAAGGAAACGTTCTGTTTTGGTGACGTCACGCCAGGGAATCCCTCTAGTCTGGAGGTTCCATTAGATGGAGAGCCGGGGGCGGCTGCTGCAGCGGGAACCGCAGCTTCTTTCATCCGATTGGTGGATCTCAGTGACGTCACGTCTAGGGATTCCCTGCTGCCAGTGTTGTCTGTGTAAACAGCCTCCGGCGGCTCTAGAGCAAGTCTGATAACAGCTGAGCCCGCGGGAGCCGCTGCCAATCGGCGGGTGAAGGAGCGGGTCCCGGTGCCATAGTTACCCGAAACTGCCAACGGCAGCCGTGTTATCAGGTGTCAGGAGAAGAGGTGCGGTCAGTGATAGCTCCGGGTGCTGGGGGAGCCCTCTAGGACTGGGATGTATCAGTGCAGTCACCAGGGCGGTGTCATATCCCCAGATAGAAAATCATACATGGCAATAAATCATGTAACTGCAGTTAGATAGGATTTCTTCATTAGTAGTTATCTATCTATATTTATCTATCTATTGATTGATCTATCTGTCTATGTATCTATATTTATTTATCTATATCTATCTCATTACCCATCCATCAATCATTCTATATACTTATATCACTTCTATCTAATTTATTTTACATATATAAAAATATAAATATGAATGTATCATCTATTATCTGTCTATCTATATTTCTATATATATCTATCATATATATATATATATATATATATATATAAAATCTCTCATATCTATCTTATCTATCTGTCTACAATAGAAAAAAATATCGGCTGCACCGCAAAGTACAGCCGACAGGAGCGTAGCTAAAGGCTCATGGGCCCTGGTGCAAGAGTTCAGCTTGGGCCCCCCTACTCTTAGTGCTCTGTGTGTCTTTTTATGCATTACAAAGGTTTTTGGGCCCCCTCAGGCTCCTGGGCCCGGTAGCGACCGCTACCTCTGCACCCCCTATAGCTACGCCCCTGACAGCCGCGGTGCAAGCCCAGTGATCTGACAGCGATCCAGCAACAAAAATCAAAAATCAGGCAGCACTGTCAAAAAAATAAAAAGCAAATGAAAGTTTATTTACCCATGTGGGACGTGGGACGTTTTGGCTCAACTGAGCCTTTCTATCTATCTATCTATTTATCTATTTCATATATATATCTATGTATCTAATCTATCTATCTATCGATCTAATATATATCTATCTATTAATCTATCTATAAAAATAGACAAAAAGGTAGCACTCCGGTATGTGAAAATTTTTTCGATCCCTTTATTCCACCAATCCGCAATGTTTCAACCACTCATTGCAGTCTTTTTCAAGCAGTGACAACTAGTGCATAACACATTTAAATAGGGTGCTCACATATGGTGTCAATAATATAATTGGTATATCCATAATTATCCTATAAATCACTGATGTCATGATCAAAAAAGGCTTTTTGTGAAGCATTTATAACATGTGTATCCATTAGATAAATAGTGATTAGTGTACACCTGTGTGAAATCAATAAATAGTTATGCCTGAGATGATTCACCGATGCTCCATGTCATCCTAGGACACATGTAATTGGCGTATCAATAATACCATTGTTTTGTGCTAGCACCTGGGACTCTTATTGCTGTGCTGCTACCAACCTCTATTTTTACTATCTATCTCTTTATCGATCAATATTTATCTATCTCATATCTATCATTATCTATCTATCTATCTAGCTCATATATATATCTATCTATGTATCTAATCTATCTCTCTATCAATCTAATATTTATCTATCTATCATCTATCTATCTATCTATCTATCTATCTATTATCTATCTATCTATCTATCTATCTATCTATCTATCATTATCTATCTTACATTTGTTGCTTTTCTGTTTCAGTAAAGTCCCACTAGGAATATGTAATAGATAATACTAAGCTTTGTTCTCAGACTATGACATACAGTTGTCCATCTGACGATCTGTCATTTGATGTGAAAGAGAACTGCGATGTGCAAAAATGATTTTTCAAGATGCAGAGAGAAAAGTTTCCAAGCAGTGTATTTTTTTTTTGCCTTTTTTAGTTGCTCAGAGCAACCAATGAGTTCCTTGATAAATGGAAGCTAGCCTCTGATTGGTTACTACGGGCAGTTTTTTGCTGCTCTTTTTAGCAATCTTGGCCCCAGTGGTGGACACGGTGCAGCTTACTCTAGAAGCGGCATTCTTGGATTTTTTCCATTAACCACAGACATCTAAAAACTACACCAAAAAAACAGCAAGTGATTGCTACAATGCAAAGAAAAGGTTTGGACGACGCCTTTCCATATTCATGTCTCACAGTTCTGAGAAAATGTTCTTCAGCTGGTTTCACACTTGTTTTTTTATTGTGTTTTTGTTTTGTGCAAATGTTTTATTAAAACCTGTAGCGAAATATAAAACACAATCCACACAATGCATTTTGTTTTGTGGCGTTTTGGTGACATTTTTGGTGTTTTTTTCAAAACACTTTATGCTTATGGTTTTCCTAGTGTTTTTCCCAATACCTTTCTGGACAGGGCTTAAAATAATCCAGAAAAAAAATATAGGTTACAAATGTAACAAAATAAAACCTGCCTCCGATAAATGCTTGTAGGAAAAAAATGAACCTATGGCGTTTGGAATTAAGAAAATTAAAATATGTAAATATTACTTTATTATAAATATATTCACAAATACCTTTCATTAGTTATAATGGCTCGTTTTGTCTTGGGAGCAATCATTAGGAGAAATAAAATGGCCGCCATCCTATTAGTCCACACAAAACCTGTCCTAATCACACAGGAGGACAAGTTACTTCACAACACTGAGGTAAAGAGCTGCCTCATCCTCCTCTCTGCTCTGCTTGTCAGGAATTATGGTCCCAATTACTGTTTAATCTGAATCTCTGAAGGAACGGAGTTCATAAGGAGACATGAAGTACATAGAGGAGGTAGGGATCTGTCTCTGTCCTGCTGTGTGATTAGGACAGGTTCTGGGTGTACTAATAGGATGGCGGCCATTTTATTTCTCCTAATCATTGCTCGCTAGACAAAATGAGCCATTATAAGTATTGAAAGCTATATGGCAATATATTTATAATAAAGTAATATTTAGGCATTTTCATTTTCTTAATTCTCAGAGAACCCCTTAAAATAAAAAGTACACGGCATAATGTACTCTTCTTTACCTGGCATACCGCAGTCTATGATAGTGGATACGATATAAGGGCATTCTATATGATGGTGGATACTATATAAAGGTATTCTATATGGTGGATACTATATAAGGGTATCTATATGGATACTATAT
>ONZH01008204.1:0-85626 GCA_900303285.1 Rhinella marina
TGTTGCCTGAGAATTTGGGGTAATGGTGGGATTAGGCAGCCTCAGAGGCATCCATGCATGCTGCCCCTGCTGTTTCCTGTCCATTTCCGTGGTGTTTCCATAATTTTCTAAGGTTTCCAGGTTTTCACTCAGCCTTCCCTAGACAGAGCCTTGGTCCCCTGCAAAAAATGCTCGAGTCTCCCATTGACTTCAATGGGGTTCGTTATTCGAAACGAGCACCCGAGCATCGGGAAAAGTTTGACTCGAATAACGAGCACCCGAGCATTTTAGTGCTCGCTCATCTCTACTTATTATGCAATAAATTAAGTGATATGGAGGACAGAGAAAGGCGTTGCAATTTGAGAGTGATTGGAATGCCAGAGGGCAAAGAAGGAAATGACTGTGCTGGTTACATCCAAAAGTGGTATACAGCATGTGTGGATGCTGAAAAGTTATCAAACATGTTTTGTGTGGAGAGGGCATATCGTATCCCTAGTAGGTCCCCAGCAGCAGGGAGACACCACCCCCCCCCCCCCCCCCCGCCCCCGGACTATAATTTTGAAACTGCTAAGCTTCACAGATGAAGAAATAATTCTCAGACAGATGAGATCTTCGCAGCAGCAGGAAGTCGACGGAGTAAAAATCTCTGTCTTCTCAGATTATTCTATTACGACACAAAAAGAAAGCGAGAAATACAGATATGTGAAAAGACGACTTAGAGAGAAAGATATTAAATACTCTATGTTTTATCCTGTGAAATTAAGGGTCATATATAAAGACCGCACACTGTTCTTCTCCCAGCCTAAGGATGCTTGTGATTGGTTGGACAGAAATATGGGTCCTTAGAGCTCTGATTTAAGTGCTATGCTGCTATTTTATTTTACTGCATCGTATATGTTGTTTTCTTGGTGTATGCAACTAGGAGGTGGTGCGGGGGGTGGGCGTTCCACGAAGGTAGAGTGGCAGTAGAACTGATGATCAGTCCTATTGTCAGAAAAACGTGTGTGGGGGGAAAGAGGATTGGTCGGTTAGGCATAAGATCAGGGGGTTGCTTTATTTTTTGGGATGGACGTATGTTTTCTGCCTTCTATATATTAAATAGAGATGAGTCAAGGCTTTAAGGTGATAACTTGGAATATCCGGGGGTTAAATAATAAATTGAAAAGGTATGCGGTATTAAGAACATTGGGGCAGCAGCAACCAGCAATTACATGTCTCATAGAAACACATTTAACAAAAGAGACAATTAACTTGCTATCTAGGAAGTGGTGCGTGTTTGGGGCACATTCTACCCACACAAATTACTCTCGTGGGGTAAGTGTTTTGGTGCACAAAAGCATTAATTTTAAAGTAAATGTGGTGAAAACAGATAAAGAGGGCAAATATGTTTTCTTGCAGGCGGAAATTTTTGGTGTTCGTTGTGTGATGGCATTTATACAGATGTGTCCACACTTAACTGATCACCTATCTCAACATGTCCTGAGATGTGTGTCACGAAGTGACGTTATAACTAAATTGGATAAATTGTAATACAACTTTCAGACACCAGGTGGCGCATTGTTTTACTAGCTAATAACTGAATTTAAGGTATTCACTTCTTACATTTAACCTAAATAGCAAAATATATTGTATACATTAAACAAATCCCTCCAAAGGATTTTTTTTTTTTTAGTGTGCAATGATTATCATATATTTTGCCCGCTGCCATTGTTTACCACAAGTCTATATGCCGTATGCTATGAGTTAGGTACAGTACACTTGGTGTCAGTATACAGTGCTAGTCTAATATTATATTAGTTATATGCAAAATAGCACACACCAACCACAATATTATGCATAGATAATTATACAATTTTAACAGTCCCATTACATAATACAATTCAGGGTGTCAGTATATACCTCAATTTTGCCATGACATTTAATATTCCTTAATGATTATCCAATCTGTGTATCTAATCCTATCATGTGTGATACTATCTGCTAAAATGGGTATCTAATCCTATCATGTGTGATACTGTCTGCTGAACTGTATATCTAATCCTATTCTGGGTGTCAGTGTCTGCTAAACTACATATCTAATCCTATCATGTGTGAAACTGTCTGCTGAGCTGTGTATCTAATCCTATCATGTGTGATACTGTCTGCTAAGATGGGTATCTAATCCTATCATGTGTGATACTGTCTGCTGAGCTGTGTATCTAATCCTATCATGTGTGATACTGTCTGCTGAACTGTGTATCTAATCCTATTCTGGGTGACTGTCTGCTAAACTACGTATCTAATCATATCATGTGTGAAACTGTTTGCTGAGCTGTGTATCTAATCCTATCATGTGTGATACTATCTGCAGAGTTGTGTATCTCAGCCTATTGTGTATGATACTGCCTGCTAAGTTGTGTATCTAATCCTATCTTGAGTGATACTGCCTGCATATCTATGTATCTAATCCTATCATGTGTGAAACTGTCTGCGTATCCGTGTATCTAATCCTATCATGTGTGATACTGTTTGCTGAACTCTGTATCTAATCATATTCTGGGTGACAGTGTCTGCTAAACTTTGTATCTAATCCTATCATATGTGACACTGTCTGCTTAGATGCGTATCTAATCCCACCTTGTGTGATACTGTCTGCTAAGATGGGTATCTAATCCTATTCTGGGTGATACTGCCTACATATCTGTGTATCTAATCCTATCATGTGTGATACTGTCTGCTAAGATGGGTATCTAATCCTATCTTGTGTGATACTGTCTGCTGAACTGTGTATCTAATCCTATTCTGGATGACAGCATCTGCTAAGCTGTGTATATAATCCTATCATGTGTCATACAGTTTGCAGAGTTGTGTATCTAATCCTATCATGTGTGATACTATCTGCAGAGTTGCGTATCTAAGCCTATTGTGTATGATACTGTCTGCTAAACTGCGTATCTAATCCTATCATGTGTGATACTGTCTGCTGAACTCTGTGTCTAATCCTATTCTGGATGACAGCATCTGCTAAGTTGTGTATCTAATCTTATCATGTGTGATACTGTCTGCTGAACTGTGTATCTAATCCTACCTTGTGTGATACTGTCTTCTGAGCTGTGTATCTATTCCTATTATGTGTGATACTGTCTATGAAGCGATTAGATGTATGTGTATAGAGTGTGATACTGTCTGCTGAACTGTGTATCTAATCCTATTCTGGATGACAGCATCTGCTAAGCTGTGTATATAATCCTATCATGTGTCATACAGTTTGCAGAGTTGTGTATCTAATCCTATCATGTGTGATACTATCTGCAGAGTTGCGTATCTAAGCCTATTGTGTATGATACTGTCTGCTAAACTGCGTATCTAATCCTATCATGTGTGATACTGTCTGCTGAACTCTGTGTCTAATCCTATTCTGGATGACAGCATCTGCTAAGTTGTGTATCTAATCCTATCATGTGTGATACTGTCTGCTGAACTGTGTATCTAATCCTACCTTGTGTGATACTGTCTTCTGAGCTGTGTATCTATTCCTATTATGTGTGATACTGTCTATGAAGCGATTAGATGTATGTGTATAGAGTGTGATACTGTCTGCTGAGCTGTGTATCTAATCCTATTATGTGTGATACTGTCTGCTGAACTCTGTATCTAATCCTACCTTGTGTGATACTGTCTTCTGAACTGTGTATCTATTCCTATTATGTGTGATACTGTCTATGAAGTGATTAGATGTATGTGTATAGAGTGTGATAATGTCTGCTGAGCTGTGTATCTAATTCTATTAGGTGTGATACTGTTTTAAAGCTATTGTTGTATCTTTATAGAGTGTGATACAGATAGAGATAAGGAGCTTTCCTTTGTGTAAATACTGTACACTTAGCCACTGCTCAGATAAGAGAGGCGGGGGAGGTGCTCATGTATTTCAGTCCTTGTATTTACCTGTCTTGTGGATGAGGCCTGATTACCAGTTAAGTAAGGCTACTTTCACATTAGCGTTTTTAAATTCCGGTATTGAGTTCCATCATAGGGGCTCAATACCGGAAAAAAAACGCTTCCGTTTTGTCCCCATTCATTGTGAGTTGCGGCAGCGCGGATTTAATTTCCCAGGGTTTCCTGTCTCTCTCTTTCTTAAAATTCCCTCTAGAGAGGAAGGTTTTTATTGCAGAACAGATCTGGGCAGGAGGTCAGATGGAGGGAGAGATAAGAAGTTCCTTGCTGGGTGCAGGGGCTTTAGGCCCCATTCACACGACCGTATATTTGCGGGCCCACATTACTGCAGACCCGCAAATATACGGGGGCCGGCGTGTGTTCCGCAGCACTTGGAACACACGGCGTGCGGCCCCATTGAAAATGCCTATACTTGTCCGTGCGCACAGACAAGTATAGGACATGCTTCAAAAGAGCCGCGGCACGGAGCTAGCACCACAGAGGTGAATGGGGCCACATCTATTCCCGCATTTTTGCGGATAGATATGGGCCCATTCATACGGCCCTTAGGCAGTGCAGGAAAATAGGGGTGATAGTTGTGGGAAGCAGAAACATTGTTTGCATTGAATATTTAGTTACAATTCTGGTAAAATATGATTTTGTGCACTTAGAAAGTTAGCATTTTGGATGAAGATCAATGTCTCAGAAGAAGTAAAGCCTTACATTTACACGTCTAGGTGTGAACAATAGAGGAGGGACTGTATTTCCCTAATCAGGGACTAATCAAACAACAGCAGGATACAATGGTGAATAGTCAGGTAAGGCTACTTTCACACTAGCGTTAGTACGGATCCGGCGGGTTAAGGGACCCGCCGGATCCGTACTGAGTAATACAACCTTGTGGATCCGTAATTCCGGATCCGGTTGTATTAGCTTTTAAACGGATCCGGAATAACCTCTATTGAAAGTCAATGTCCACACCAAACGGATCCGTCCCCATTGACTTGCATTGGGGGTCATTCCGGATCCGTTTAGGTGCGGATGCCTGGACCGGAGAGCAAACCGCAGCATGTTGCGGTTTGCTCTCCGGTCTGAAGACTGAACGGAATGCTTTCAGGAGCATTCCGTTGTCTTCAGTTCAGTTTTGTCCCCATTGACAATGAATGGGGACAAAACTGAAGCGTTTTATTCCGGTATTGAGCCCCTATGACGGAGCTCAATACCGGAATATATAAACGCTAGTGTGAAACTAGCCTAATAAAGACACCGGGAATGGAGACTGGACCATTGATAAGCAGCAAATATGAGGCCTGGACACTTAGATGATAGGACAGTTGTGAGAAGCTACAGTATAATGCTGAATGCTAATATACCAGGAGCCAAAGCCAGAAGTATAAATCCTTCCTTTATAGTTCTAAGGCTACTTTCACACTAGCGTTATTGTTTTCCCGTATTGAGTTCCGTCATAGGGGCTCAATACCGGAAAAAAAACGCTTCAGTTTTGTCCCCATTTATTGTCAATGGGGACAAAACTGAACTGAAGAGAACGGAGCGCTCCAAAATACATTCCGTTCAGTTTAGTTGCGTCCACAGGCCGGAGAGCAAACCGCATCATGTTGTATTTTGCTTTCCATCCTGGGGATCCGGAGCAAAATGTCCTGACCCACAATGCAGGTCAATGGGGACGGATTTGTTCTGTCTGACACAATAGAAACCGGATCCGTCCTCCATTGACTTTCAATGAAGTTAATGACAGATCAGTCCCAGCGATGTTACAGATAATACAACTGGATCTGTTCATAACAGATGCAGACGGTTGTATTATCAGTAACGGAAGCGTTATTACTGAACCCTGCCCGATCCAGCAATACTGCCAGTGTGAAAGAAGCCCAATTCCTTTCCAATCCGTTTCTGTTGTCAGGTCTGCTTCAAATCCTCATCCAGAAAACTTTGTGTATTTAGCCTTAGTGCATTCACATGACCATATTTTTGGTCTGCATCCGATCCACATTTTTTGAGGACCTATTCATTTCAATGGGGGCAAAAAGATGTGGACAACACCATGTGCTGCCTGAATCTGAATGTCTGCTCCACGGCCCCACCAAAAATATAGAACCTGTCCTATTCTTGTCTGATTTGCAGGGGGAATTCTCCATTGGCAATACAGGGTGGGCAATATATATTTATTGGCAATGCATGCAATATGAGGAGGGAGGTGGAAGGAGGATTATATACTGGCACTACAGATTTATAAGGTCTGAAATAAGGCCGAGGACTAAGCAGGAGATGATTGATGGAAGGCTTAAGTTCTGGGATGACGTCCTAACTGTACAACAATTACATTGGTCTGTATAAAGTCCTTCTATTAGTGATAGAAAAGAAAGGCAATACCACTGGCATGTAACATTCTGTATCACTAAAGCTTTTCATGGAAGAGTAAAGGGCAGCCCTAGATCCATGCAGTGGTTCTGGACTACAGCTGCCCGATGGTAATTCATTAGGATTGGGATATGTTGTAAATAAAAATGGTGCAATTGTTATTTTCTGCATTAAACCCAGGGGCGTAGCTATAGGGGGTGCAGAGGTAGCAGTCGCTGCCGGACCCAGGATCCTGAGGGGGCCCAAAGACCCTTCTGCTGCATAAGAAGACACACAAAGCACTGAGGGAAGGGGGGCCCAAGCTGAACTCTTGCACCAGGGACAATGAGCCATTAGCTACGCCCCTGATTAAACCCATAATTAAAGTTTGTTCAAATTAAACCCTGAATCAGGAGTACTCTAGTATTTTTTTCTAAAGGTCCACAGACCTGGGTCTGCCAAAATAATTAAAAAAATGTAAGGGGGACAAAACCAGTGGCACCAGTGCTCTGTGGAAAGTTTTTTTTTTTCCTAAAAATAAGCTCCGCCTCAGGGACTGAAAACAATAAACATGTTTTGTGCTATATTTTCCATTAGCAACATGAATGGGCTTCTATAACTTAGGCTACTTTCACACTAGCGTTTTATAATTCCGGTATTGAGTTCTGTCATAGGGGCTCAATACCGGAATAAAACGATTCAGTTTTGTCCCCATTCATTGTCAATGGGGACAAAACTGAACTGAAGACAACAGAGCGCTCCTAAAAGCATTCCATTCCGTCTTCAAACCGGAGAGCAAAACGCAGCATGCTGTGGTTTGCTCTCCGTTCCAGGCATCCACACCAAGACGGATCCGTCATGACCCCCCAATGAAAGTCAATGGGGACAGATCCGTTCAGTGTGACACAATGGTAAACGGATCCGTCACCTGCACACATACATACAGACACACATACAGACATACACAGACATATACACATAAACATACACAGACATATACACATAAACATACACATCCATATGTACATGCTCCCGGCAGGTCTCCACAGCGCAGGAGGAGCAGGACGGCGCACACATAGGGCGCTGTGGGGAATTGTCCTATGTGTGTGCCGTCCTGCTCCTCCTGCGCTGTGGAGACCTGCCGGGAGCATGTAAGTATGTATGTGTATTTGTATGTGTATATAACTGTGTGTATGTGTGTATATGTACTGTGTGACATGTGTGGGGAGGGAGCGCGGTTCTGGCCCCACACATGTCCCTGTGGCAGCACGGATCCGGGGGCACCCTTCACCTGCCGGATCCATGCTGCTGCTAATGTGAAAGTAGCCTTACTTAAAGGGGTATTCCCATCTCACAAATGTAGTTTGTATAGTTAGATATAGCCATACCAATATTATTACTAATAGAATGTATTTATGTAAAATGTACCGTTTAGAAGATTTGCCTATTTGTATATCCATTGTCCCACACACATCAGTCAGGCCGTTGCCCCTAGTTATGACCACTGCGGCCATGTAGTAGTGGTGGTCGGCTTATTCTTGTTCAAACCCGCTCTGAGGTATCTGCTGTATTGTGAATGCAGATTGTACGAGCATGCGGAGACACATCTACTTTCACATCTGCGTTTTTGACGCTACCATCCCATAATGCAATAGGCAGACTTTATAAACGGATCGTGCTCCATAGAGATGAATTGATCTTGGAACAGGATCCGTTTCTCTGCATTTTGGAAGCGCAGACAAAAATACTACAACCCTAAGATGTGTGTCCACATGCTCATGTAATGTGCGTTCACAATACAGCAGTTACCTCAGAGCGGGTTTGAACAAGAGCAAGCCGTCCACCACTACTACATGGCTGCGGTGGTCGTAACCAGGGGCAACGGCCTGACTGATGTGTGTGGGACAATGGATATACAAATAGGCAAATCTTCTAAACGGTACATTTTACATAAATACATTCTATTAGTAATAATATTGGTATGGCTATATCTAACTATACAAACTACATTTGTGAGATGGGAATACCCCTTTAACTGGTAATCAGGCCTCATCCACAAGACAGGGAAATACAGGGACTGAAATACATGAGCACCTCCCCCGCCTCTCTTATCTGAGCAGTGGCTGAGTGTACAGTATGTTCACAATGGAAAGCTCCTTATCTCTATCTGTATCACACTCTATAAAGATACAACAATAGCTTCAAAGACAGTATCACACCTAATAGAGTTAGATACACAGGTCAGCAGAAAACTCACACAAGGTAGGATTAGATACACAGTTCAGCAGAGAGTATCACCACTAATAGAATTAGATACACAGCTCAGCAGACAGTATCACACTCTATACACATACATCTAATCGCTTCATAGACAGTATCACACATGATAGGATTAGATACACAGTTCAGCAGACAGTATCACACATGATAGGATTAGATACACAACTCTGCAAACTGTATTGCACATGATAGGATTAGATACACAGCTTAGCAGATGCTGTCGCCCAGAATAGGATTAGATGCAGAGTTCAGCAAACAGTATCACACATGATAGGATTAGATACGCAGTTTAGCAGACACTGACACCCAGAATAGGATTAGATACACAGTTCAGCAGACAGTATCACACATCATAGGATTAGATACACAACTTAGCAGGCAGTATCATACACAATAGGTTTAGATACGCAACTCTGCAGATAGTATCACACATGAAAGGATTGGATACACAACTCTGCAAACAGTATCACACATGATAGGATTAGATACACAGCTCAGCAGACAGTATCAAACAAGGTGGGATTAGATACACATCTAAGCAGACAGTATCACGCAAAGTAGGAATAGATACACAGCTCAGCAGACAGTGTCACACAAGGTAAGATTAGATACGCAGCTAAGCAGACAGTATCACACATGATAGGCTTAGATACACAACTCTGCAGACAGTATTACATATGATCGGATTAGATACACAACTCTTCAGACAGTATTATATATGATAGGATTAGATACACAGCTCAGCAGACAGTATCACACAGGATAGGATTAGATACACAATCCTGAAGACAGTATCACATATGATATGATTAGATACACTGGTAAGCAGACAGTATCACACATGATAGGATTAGATACACAACTCTTCACGCAGTATCACACACAATAGGCTCAGATGCACAACACTGTAGACAGTATCACACATGACAGGATTAGATACACTGCTACGCAGACAGTATCACACATAATAGGCTTAGATACACGACTCTTTAGACAGTATTACTTAAGATAGGATTAGATACACAGTCCAGCTGACTCTATTTAGTTTTCCTTTTTTCTCATGTGTTTGACTTTAGCACATTAAATAGTCTCAATAGATATCACCACATTTAGCTTGGTCTGCCGATACATATCTCACATCTGAGGCCAGCAGCTCTAAACAAAAGAAAAAGCAGCTGAGCAATCAGCTAAATGTGGAGCACTCACCGCCCAGTGGTTGTGACGTGTATTGCAGTTTTTTAGAGTTTATTACAATCTTGCGATATCATGCTGTTTTGCTATCAGGACAAAACTGTCACCACTCTGAGTTTGGAGATAAGTTAAGTGTGGATGCATCTGTATATATACCACCTCCGTTTTCCTCATTTGTATTGATTAGGGTTTAGGAGTTTGCCCTCCAGTATGAAAATATCCCTATCTTGGTGTATGGTGACTTAAATGCAGTGATAGATGAGAATTTGGATAGGAAAAGATTATCAGGACAGCCAAGGAATATACAAGGGTCCCCACTCAAAAAGATTATATTGGAATTTGGATGGTTTGATGTATGGCGAAACATGCACCCGGAAGAAAATGATTATACTGGCTTTAATTCATCGCACAATGTTTTTTCCCGTATTGATTTGGTACTAGGTAATGGTCTTGCGATATCCTGAGTGAAGAAAATCAAATTCGGGAATAGATCCCTCTCTGACCATGTGGCTACTATAACCCACTTAGGAAAGATAGAGAGTCCAGAGAGGAGAAGCTTTAAGTGTAACCCCCATTGGCTAAAGGTGCTAACAACACATGAAAAAATATCTCAGGAGCTGGAAGGTTTCTTTGAGGTAAATAAAGAATCTACTGGGGCAGATATGATATGGGATGCTGCAAAAGCCTACTTGAGAGGAGCGGTGTATAGAAAAATTGCTAGAATAAAGAAGAGTTTTCGGATTAAGGAAACTCGGCTTAATGAAGAAGTGAAAGCAGCAGAAATACAATACTCCATATCCAAGAAAGAGGGGGATAAACTGGGATGGATACAGGCAATATCTAGGGTAGAACAATGGATGTTAGAAAAGGAAATTAATAAGGGGAAATTTAGGAATTTACAGAGATATCATACGGGGGGAAACCTGGGAAACTATTAGTAAGTATGATCAGAAATAGGGAAATGAATAATTACATTGCCGAATTAAGGAATCAAGATGGTCTAATTGTTAAACAACCCCTAGAAATATTAGATGTTTTTAAGGAGTATTATCGTTGTATACATCTAAGGTGGAATATGCCCCAGAGGAAATGGAAGATTTATCTCAGAAAGATTGGTTAAATAGGCCCATTGAGATAGCAGAATTAGATATTGCTATGAACTCTATGATTGACAACAAGGCAGCAGGTCCAGATGGCCTTCCAATCGAATTTTATAAGAAATATAAGAAAGTTTTGATGGAAGATCTTGCTAACGTCCTTACATGGTCTTATAAGAGGGGTAAACTTCCCAGTTCTATGTACCAGGCAAATATTGTATTGATAAAAAAAGAAGATAAAGATCCACTGGATCCAGCCACGTACCACCCAATTTCTCTCAAATTCAGATGTTAAGATATTAGCCAAGATACTAGTTATACGACTGGGAAAGGTGATTGATACGCTGGTAGGGCAAGACCAATGCGGCTTTATGCCTGGCAGATCCACAAAAGATAATATCATACGAACCCATTTTAATATTCAGGTGGGATGTCCGGGGAGGGGGCACTCCATACTGTCATTGGATGCAGTTAAAGCCTTTGACAGTGTGGAGTGGCCCTTCCTGTGGAAGATAATGGAGGAATATGATCTGGGGGAGACATTTATTGAGTGGGTTAAGATACTTTATCGGTGCCCGGTCGCAAGAATATCCACGAATGGTAAGACGTCAGAGTGGTTTGCCCTGCAAAGGGGTACAAGACAGGGTTGTCCTCTCTTCCCCCTGCTCTTTCCCCTTGCCATTGAACCATTGGCTGTAAAAATAAGAAAAGATGAGAAACTAGTGGGGTTTGGAGCCAGGGGACAGAGGACAAAATATCACTCTATGCGGATGATGTTCTTCTGTATCTGCAAGAGACAGAAGGGAGTTTAGACCATGTAATAGAAGTGGTGGAAGAGTTCGGAGCATTCTCTGGACTTAGAGTTAACTGGCATAAAACCGCCCTACTACCACTTGACCCAAAATTGGAAATTGATAGGAGAGATATACAGATTGTGAAGAAAGAAGGTATGAAATATTTAGGTATAAAAATAACTGCAGCCCCCGAACAATTTATGGAAGCAAACATAATACCACTGCTATCGAAAGTTAAAAAAAAGATCGAAGTATGGAACAAACTCCCATTATCACGTGCTGACAAGTTAGGTTTAATTAAAATGACATTACTCCCTCAGATCGTGTACATATTAGGTAATTCCCCAGTGTGGCTGAAAAAGGATATTTTCAGAAAGCTCAGTCAATTGATGAACGAATTGTTCTAGAATAGGAAAAGAGTGAGGATAAAGCAGAGCGTATTAACCCTTCCAGTAGAGAAAGGAGGGCTAGCAACTCCAGATTTTTTAAATTATTATCTTGCCTCACAGGCTGTAATTATGATAAAATGGAAGGAAACGACAGTATTTAAGAAAATTGTCGATGAACACGTGACTGCAGAAAATATTTTTATGGTACTAGAAGGAGGTAATGCATCTAATATGGCTGATTGTCCACTGGTCAAAGCGCTGTATAAAACCTGGGGAATGTTGAAAAAAGTAGCAGGGATACATCAGTCATTGACTTTTACACCATTATTACATAATAGCAATTTTCCGGAAGTAGCTAAAATTCCGGATTATAGGTACTGGATTAATAAGGGGTTATACACTGTGAAACATTTTTTTGTAAATGGTAGGTTGAAAACTAGAAGAGAATTAGAAGGTGAAAAGAATATAATGTTGTGCCTACTTAGATATATGTAAATCGTTAGTGCTGTCAGTGCTACTAAAGTAAAAGAAAGATTCACAGTTGAATATTCGAAAACTCTGGAGAGGGTAGTGGAGATGAGTGGCAAGGGAAAGAAACTGCTATCTAAATTATATAAAATAGTTAATCACAGTAGGGGGGATTATATTGGTGTTAAGACGAGAAAGAAATGGGAAAGTAGGCTAGGAGGTCAGGAGGTAGAATTTTGGCATAGTATATACACCAATGGTCATAAGTATTTAACTGATAACTCTCACAAAGTTATACAATTTTTTTTATAATACACAGATTATATTACTCACCAGATAGATTATATAAAATGAAAAGGAAAGAAACTAATGAATGTACTAGTTGTAAGATAGAGGGTGCGGATTTAGAACACGTATGGTGGGATTGCCTTGGGAAAAAGGAATATGAAAAATAAAGTTTTTAATGTAGTGCAAACAGCTTATAAAATTAAAATAAATAAAAAATATGAGTGTGCTGTATTGGGTGATGCTAGCCAATATAACATTGGATTAATAGAAAAAGCAATGATATATAAAAAATTTTTTGCAGCAAGGCTGGCTATAGCTAGAAAATGGATAGAGGCAACAGCTCCTTATATGTATGACTGGAAAGAATAGTCGATAAAATAATGTCCTTTAAAGCCATAATTAGAGAAGCAATAGGTAAATGGGAGAAGTATCGGAATGAAAAAACCTGATAGAAGGAAATGCCTAACCGACCAAGGGGAGAGTGGGTGGGAGTGTGGGGGGGGGGCGGTGGTGGATAAAACAGTTTTAAGTTAGAAAAATGGATGGATATGGTAGAAATCGGAACTCACACTGTGTAGATTTAACATGGTCTAAAAGATTTCCTGAGCTGTTAATCTTTGTAAACATATTTTATAATTTTTAAGATTGTCAAAGAAAAAAAAAAAATAAAGAAGAAAAAAAAAAAAAAAACCCTAGGACGAGAATGCTCGTCCTAAGGCGTTAAGTACTGGCCGATTAGGACTGTCCAGGGTCGGGAAGCTGTTAAAGGGGTTTTCTGGGATTTTACTACTGGATGACCTATTCTCAAGATAGGTCATCAGTATCCGATCAGCTGTTTGAGAAGGCACAGGCGCTCCTGTGAGCGCCACGGCCTTCTCTTAGCTTGTCCTAGGCCAGTGAAGTCACGTTCATTGGTCACGTGGCCTAAGAGCAGCTAAGCCTCATTCAAGTGAATAGGGTTGCGCACGATACCAAGTACAGCTGCTGTACAATGTACAGTGCTGTGCTTGGTGAGCTGCGAGAAGGTAGCAGCGCTCACAGGAGCGCCAGTACCTTCTCAAACAGCTGATCGGATCAGATACTGATGAGGATAGATCATCTGCCTGAGGAGGTGGTGATGGTAAGTTCACTAAAAGAGTTCAAGAGGGGCCTGGATGTATTTTTGGAGGGTAATAATATTACAGGTTATAGTTACTAGAGAGGGGTCGTTGATCCAGGGAGTAATTCTGATTGCCTGATTGGAGTCGGGAAGGAATTTTTTTCCCTAAAGTGGGGAAAACTGGCTTCTACCTCACAGGGTTTTTTTTGCCTTCCTCTGGATCAACTTGTAGGAAAACAGGCCGAACTGGATGGACAGATGTCTTTTTTCGTCCTTATAAACTATGTTACTATGTTACTATCAGTAGTAAAATCCTAGAAAACCACTTTAACTTTTGAGAAATAAGTACTATGTCTACAGAGGTTAACACATACATGTATATATTCAAACATACAGTATGCACATTTTGATATTGGTTATGTGAATTAGCTCGTCGGATTGCTGTATTAGGTCGGAAGTGACACAATGTACTCAACAGTGGAACGTAAACTGAAGTTCTGGAAGTGGGGCGATGCGGTCCACTGTAGAGAGCATATATCAATCATTCCTGGCACCAAATATTTAAAAAGGATGTTAGCGAATCCTTCTTTTTTTATTTGAGGTTTGATGTTTTAATTTTTAACTATATAATACTTGAAAAGGGGTAGGGAGGGCTTTAGTACTGAAGGAAAGGATGTGATGTCATGCGTTCCAATGTGGAATGCAAGCCATGAACATCTATGGAGCACGTGTCTTCATTTTAGTGCATTTCCCCACATTTTTTTAACTTTACGATCATGAGTAGGGTATATATAGCTAGGGAGCACACTATTCATTATCCCCTGAGGAAGCGAGATGCGGAACGCGAATGCGGTCGGTATAATTTTTTATTATGTATTCCCTAATAAACTTTGCTTAGTATATATTGCACTAGGCACTTTAAATTTTATTTATTGTAAGAGTTTTGATAGTTATCCCCTAATGAATGTTGTATTATAGGTTTTGCACTAGGCACTTTTGGATAGTTAACTATTTATTTAATTTGTGGGGAATTGGACTATATATAGGGTGCAACACAGGTCAGCGCCCAGTTAATTAATGGGATCTCTTCTTGGTGTGTTACATGCCCATTGTGGTTCTGTTCTTTTGTATATGAACGCCGCTGCTACTGACTTTTTATTATTATTTGAGCTAAATGAATATATTTGGATCAATTGTGTACTATGCATTTATAATTTTTTTGTTGGTATGGTAAATCTATTGAGATGTACACAGTATGGGAATCATAACAGGTCAGTCTGGTTCCTGTTATGCAAGATGAAAAACAAAGTCCTGTCCACAGGACTTTTTTTTTTTTCCGTTCTGCATAATGGAAACCGGGACGGATCCGTTATGATTCCCATACACTTGTATTATGACGGAATGCAAAACGGGAGCCTTTAAAAGGCATTCTGCTTTGCTTTCCGTCATAACAGAAGTCTATGGGAATCATAACGGATCCATCTTGTTTCTGTTATGCAGAACGGAAAAAAAGTCCTGTGGACAGAACTTTGTTTTCCGTCTTGCATAACAGGAACCAGACTGATCTGTTATGATTCCCATAGACTTCTATTATGACTGATCAAAACGGAATGCCTCTTAAAGGCTTCCGTTTTGACTTCCGTCTTATGGATTCTGTTATTTTCTGTTATAACCATGTTATAACAGAAAACAAAAACGGAATCCATAACGGTGATGTGAACCTGCCCTAACACATGTAGCCACCATTTGAGGAAAAAATGATTTGTTACGAAGCGCAAGGAAATTCAAATTCACTGCAAATCAAATTTTTCCTGAAATTCGGACTGAAGTAAATTGGTTTTACTTCGATTCGCTGAACATTAATAATAATGTTTGCCAGTAATGCTCATACAGATTGAACATTTCAGTCTGGACAGACCTTTCTCAAGCTATAGCCCTCATGCACACAAACTGTCATCAATGCACGGGCTGCCACATGCAGATCGCGGACCCATTCACTTTTTTGCGGTGCGGAGGCACGGACAGAAACATCTACGATGTGCTTCCGTGGGGTTCCAATCCGTGCTTCTGTTTCGCACTGCGCCGCATCTCTCAGATTGCGGACCCATTCAAGTGAATGGGTCCGCATCCGTGATGCAGGGTGCACACGGCCGGTGCCCGTGTATTGCGGACCCGCCGTATGTAACATAGTAACATAGTTTATAAGGCCGAAAAAAGACATCTGTCCATCCAGTTCGGCATGTATTCCTACAAGTTGATCCAGAGGAAGGCAAAAAAACCCTGTGAGGTAGAAGCCAATTTTCCCCACTTTAGGGGGACTCCAACTCCGACTCCAATCAGGCAATCAGAATTACTCCCTGGATCAATGACCCATCTCTAGTAACTATAACCTGTAATATTATTACCCTCCAGAAATACATCCAGGCCCCTCTTGAACTCTTTTAGTGAACTTACCATTACCACCTCCTCAGGCAGAGTGTTCCATAGTCTCACTGCTCTTACTGTAAAGAATCCTCTTCTATGTTTGTGTACAAACCTTCTTTCCTCCAGCCACAGAGGATATCCCCTCGTCACAGTCCTGGGGATAAATAGATCATGGGAGAGATCTCTGTACTGACCTCTGATATATTTATACATAGTTATTGGTTCTCCCCTCAGTCGTCTTTTTTCTAAAGTGAATAAGCCTAATTTTGATAATCTTTCTGGGTACTGTAGTCCACCCATTCCAGTTATTAATTTAGTTGCCCTTCTCTGAACCCTCTCCAGCTCTGCTATGTCTGCCTTGTTCACAGGAGCCCAGAACTGTACACAGTACTCCATGTGTGGTCTGACTAGTGATTTGTAAAGTGGCAGGACTATGTTCTCATCACAGGCATCTATGCCTCTTTTGATGCAACCCATTATCTTATTGGCCTTGGCAGCAGCTGTCTGACACTGGTTTCTGCAGCTTAGTTTGCTGTTCACTAAAATTCCTAGGTCCTTTTCCATGTCAGAGTTACCTAATATTTTACCATTTAGTATGTACTGGTGACTTGCATTATTCCTTCCCATGTGCATAACCTTACATTTGTCAGTGTTAAACCTCATCTGCCACTTCTCTGCCCAAGCCTCCAGTCTATCCAGATCCATCTGTAGCAGTGTACTGTCCTCTTCTGTGTTAATTACTTTACACAGTTTAGTGTCATCTGCAAAAATTGATATTTTACTGTGCAAGCTTTCTACAAGATCATTAATAAATATATTGAAGAGAATAGGGCCCAATACTGACCCCTGTGGTACCCCACTAGTGACAGTGACCCAATCTGAATATGTGCCGTTAATAACCACCCTCTGTTTTCTATCACTGAGCCAGTTACTTACCCACATACAGATATTTTCTCCCAGGCCAAGCATTCTCATTTTATATACTAACCTTTTATGTGGTACCGTGTCAAATGCTTTGGAGAAGTCCAGATATACGACATCCATTGATTCGCCGCGGTACAATCTAGAACTTACCTCCTCATAGAAACTGATTAAATTGGTTTGACATGACCGATCCCTCGTGAAGCCATGCTGATATGGAGTTATTTGCTTATTTTCATTGAGGTACTCCAAGATAGCATCTCTTAGAAAACCCTCAAACACTTTACCCACGACAGATGTTAAACTTACCGGCCTATAGTTCCGGCCTATAGCGGGCCGCAATACGACCATGGCCAGGCAATGGCCATATGCATGAGGCCATAGTCTTAGAGAAAAGACGCACATATGTGAGTCTCGGTTATGTCTAAGTGTAGAAGTGTTTATTATGGCCAGTAGTGAATGTCTAAGGGAATAACATCCAGAGCATGTCTGTAGAGTGAAGAACTGGAGTCTTTATCTGTGCTATAATAGATGATTTTCTGGCTTATGGTATGATTATCTACTGAATTCCCTTTAGAATACCATTTCAGTTGCTTATAGGTGTATCTGGATAAGGGCCCATTCAGACGGCCGTATGAAAGGGTCCGTACCCATTCCGCAATTTTTTCAATGGGGCCGAAAAAGATGCGGGCAGCACACTGTGTGCTGTCAGTATCCGTGGTTCTATTCCGCAGCCCCACAAAAAAGGGTAGAGCATGTCCTATTCTTGCAGACAAGAATGGGCATTTTCTATTACGGTTGCGGCCATGTGCAGTCCGTAAATTGCGGATCCGCAAAACACAAAACACGTCTGAATGAGGCCTAAGGCTGAGTTCACACTTCAGTTATTTGATCAGTTATTTCCACCAGTTAGGCTCCATTCACACGTTCGTAGAATGTGTCCACATCCGTTCCGCAAAATTGCGGAACGAGTGCGGACCCATTCATTTTCAATGGGGCCGCAAAAGATGCAGACAGCACACAGTGTGCGGTCCGCATCCGCACTTCCGTTCCGCGGCCCCGCAAAAAAATAGAACATGTCCTATTCTTGGCCGAATACACGGACAAGAAAAGGCATTTCTATTATAGAGCCGGCCATGTGCAGTCTGCAAATTGCGGAACGCACATGGCCGGTGTCCTTGTTTTGCGGATCCGCAATTTGCGGAGTGCAAAACACACACAGGCGTGTGAATGGAGCCTTACTGTGAGCCAAAACCACTAGTGAAGCCTACTCAGAGATCAGGTGTAATGGAAAGTTATGCACCTGTTCTGTGTTTTTGACCCAAACCTTGTTTCGTTTCACAATAACTAATGGAAATAACTGATCAAGTAACTGGAGTATGAATTGAGCCTAACTAGAACTTTTGTCAGAGTATTATTCCTTGAGAGTCGCAAGCCTCAGAAAATTTTGTGATGATGCAAGTGGTGTGGAGATCGTTATTTCATACCAGATGTAGCTAAGTAAAAAGACTTTTTATGCCTTCATAAACACATATTTGACCCTGTTTGCAGTCCACCCATTGCTGTGAAGTATTAAACAGTCATTTTCTATAAAATTACACAAAGTATGTTATACCAAGTTCTGTATGCTATTCATAATTATGAATTGTGAATTATGGACAGTTTCCAATCAATGCGTAATTAGGCACTGCAAAAACCGCAATTTTTATAATGGAAGTTGTTTCTTGTAGTATTAAATTGAAAAAAACAGCTGCAGTTTTTTAATACATGTGGTTCTAAGTGCTTTTCAAAAAGTGGGCAGAACAATAAATTATATATGCTTTACATGTATACTAACTGTTATTTTGTGGCTCGAGCACTAAATATTCTATCATCTTGTTCATTGATGCCATGAAGAAAATTATACGAAGCTGGGTCATCATCATAGTAATAAGAGAGAAGAGGAAAATGGAAGAGCATGCACTTTGTAGGAATGTGGCAGAAGATCCTGTGAAAACAACAAATGAATATTCCAGTTATACAACATAAGATTATAGAGGCATGGCACAAAAGTCATATAATGTCACAGTATTCAATCAATATTAAAAGGGCACTGATGTTACTGTCAACAGAACATTTAAAAACATTTTGGGGGACATTTACTAACTTATTTACGCCACTTTTGTGGCTGAGGTAGCACATTTTGTTGCATGCTATTTCTGCAGAAAAACGTGTGACATTTCTCCCTTCAAGGCACTTTTAAGAAGTGGCCAGAAAAGGTACAGTAGCATGCCATGGACGAGGAACGGGTGGCACTGCTGGCTTGCCACATTTATCTATCTTCATGCCAATTTTCTGGCGTGAAGAAAGACTTAGTGTGGGTTCACATCACATTTTTGCTATCTGTTTAATGTAAACCCTGTGTGGGGTAAGCACTGTGTTGTGTTTTGGGGAGCTGGGTGGTAGACCCAGATCCCGATAGAGAGGGACAAATATAGTGTAGTCAGTGGCCAGACGGCCTAGGATTTATGTTTATGATTTGTTTGGATTGCTGTAAAAGTGACAATAAAGCTGTCCGTAGCCAGTTTGCACCCGAATCTGCAGTTAGGAGTGGCTTCTTAAGGTGTGCCAACCGTCTAAGGTGAGAAGACGGTGATTCTGGAGAACTAAGTGACCCCCGAGTTGTCACAATACATTAGAAAAAAAGCATACAAGCACGTGGCAAACCACACTTTTGTATCCTGCAGAATCTGGTAAAAAATGTTTATGTATGCATTTTTTTTTTTTTTACAATGAAACTGTATTGTGAAATGATGCCATTGTATGGCATCCATCAGCGGTACCTGTTAACATATACTTTTTTGTATGTGTTAAACGGATGGCAAAAATGTGATGTGAACTCATCCTTAAATGTATGGCAGCTAGGAGGCTGCTGTAGATTTAAGTGTATCACAAAGCACGGCTGGAAGTTATGCCAAATATGAGAGGCGTGCATAAATTTAATAAGAGAATATTTGACCAAGATTAATGAGGGGTATTAGTTCCTTCTAATTCACACTTTCAGCCTAGTCGGTTAATATCACCCATTTCTCATTTACCCTAATTGTAAATACTCCTTAAAAAAACATATATTCATTAGAACTTCATAAGATCTTAGTGCTCATTTTAAAAGCCAGCAGGTGAGTCGCAATATGTATATAAGATGCCGTACAATGTTTTGTTAAAGAAGTCATGATCTGCTACCTCTGATCTCTACTATGCTTACCTCCTATTGATTCATTAAGCCAGTATTTCCTATTTGCACAAGCAACTGCCTGCTTTTAAAGTGTCACTCACTCCCCCCCCCACCCCAGCCAATCAACAAGCTTTTAAGCTGTGGGCAGTTGGAAGCCATCACAGTCATGCCTTCTATTGGCATGGCTGTGATTGGCTGGCGCACTATGTGACCCTACATGCATAAAAGCTGGATTACGTGTTGCACCACCATTCTGCTCTGACTAGTGTAGGGACAGAACGTTGCTGCACAGAGGGACAGTCACTGTGAGTGACTAATAGGCATTTATGTGGGTGCAATACAACACCTTTGCACCAGTGACACAGAAATACAATACTTAATCGTGCTGTTCAGTCTGTGGGTGACCAGTAGGCATTTTTGGTTGGTGCAGTACTACTCCTTTGCAATATTGACACAAAAATACAATACTTAATTGGGCTGTTAATTTTATGGGTGATCTGAAGCCATTTTTGAGGTTCAAAACTCTGCATTTTCATTCATCTTACTGTTATAGGAGAGTTAATCAGTCTGTTAATTGTGTTGGTGACATAAAGCTTTTTTGAGGGGTTCAGAACATCACATTTTCATTCATCTTACTGTTATATGTGAGCTAATCAGTCTGTTAATTCTGTCAGTGACCTTTAGCTATTTTTTGGGGCCCGAAACACAGAAATACAATTGTCCATCAATTTTTTGGTTCAAAGAACTAGGAGAGCTTTAAATAAGGGATACGGTCGTGGTACTTCTGGTGTTGGTGGAGTCCCTGCTGAAGGGGGAGTACGTTGTCGATCTGTGCCAGCTAAACGTCCAAATTAAACACCTCCCTCTCATGCACGCAGGTGACAGGATGTTGAGTGTCATTTTGTAGGCCCCAATACCACTCTACAGATGCCACAACATCCAGCACCACCATCTGATACGGACTGTCTTAGCAGGAGGCAGCATTTCAGCAACATGGTGGAAGAGTACGTGTGCAGATGTCTGCACACACTGACAAATGGGTCCGCCCATTTAACTTCTGAGTCTTGACCTGAGCTTGCTCTTTACGCCTTGGAGGTTCTGGGGTACAAGTGTATTGTCCGAACGTGTGTTTAGCACAGCAGGGGGTGTGATCATGGACGCGTGCATCCTGTTCACATCCAGCGCAGACAAGCTTACATTCATTAAAATGAACCAGGCATGGATCCTACAGGACTTGTCCGTGACTTGGGCAGAGTAAAGAAGTATACCAGCCGCACCCAACCATTGTTTTACTCCTTTGCCGTTTATGCATTCTGTTTGCCATTTCTCAATGTTCTGAGTCTTCCCCAAACAAAAAAACTAAAATTTAATTTAAAAACAAAAACAGTATTGGCTACCTCCTCCACCTCTTCCACCTACACCGCCACATTCACCTCCTCCACTCGAACTTCCACCTTCTGGCTCAAGATTATTTGTTAAATTGGCAGAGTAGAGAAGTCTACCAGCTGCACCCAGCCACTGTTATACTCCAACGCAGTTTGTGCATTCTGTTTTCCATTTCCCAATGTTTTGAGGCCTCCCCAAACAAAAAAACAAAAATGTAATTAAAAAACAAAAACAGTATTGTCTACCTCCTCCGTCTCTTTCACCTACATCACCATGTCCGCCTCCTCCACTCATGATTATGGCTCATGATTATTAGTTATATTGGCAGAGTAGAGAACTATACTGGCCGCATCCCAAAACATGGCTATAGGTCACACACAGAATTAACAAATAAAAAAAAAAAAAGTGTTGCCTTCCTCCTCTGCCTACACAGCCATGTCCATAGCCTTCCCAACTTCCTACTCTACTTGGACCTCTGCTTTCTGGTTCAAGATTATTATTTATGCACTGTATTCTATGTTGTTTTAAGTCATTTCCCTATCCAAATTTGATTGTGGTGCAATTGGCCTGCTCTTACCCCCATTTTGCTTCCTTTTGCAGCCCCAAAGCTCAAGTCCCCATTTACTTAAATGGGGTTCAGGGTCAAGTTCGGGTCGGGTACCCAAACCCGTTTGCTCATTCCTAGTATCGATAAATATCTCCATAAAGCTAATTAGATAGTACAAGTAGATATTGGGCTCTGACTCATAAGTATGGCGGGCATTCGTTGTTAAATGATACTTTAATTTATTATATATACTTACCCCCATTTTTTGCAGCTTTTGATAAGTCTTCTTTGGATAAATGCTTATCCTCCGGATCATCTTTTTGACATAACTGTTGACCTACAGTGGCCACATGGGTGTAAAACTGGTCTCCAGTAACTTTGTGGTCCACTGTAAGAGTGCGTAGTGTGACTTTTTTCCTGTGGGATCATCAAAGAGTGTGTGAGAGGAAGCACGTCTAAGATGTTTTATGCAATATGACATCAAAAGCTTTTACTTTGCTGCATGACTGATCCATCAAATGTTCCCTTCCAAGCTGTTTGAAATAGGACCACATTTCAGAATAGGGCACAATTATCTTCTCGAACTGTAAAAAAAAAAAAAAGAAAGCACCATGTGCTCAGTCATTACACACTCACATATAGGCAGACTCTTCTGGAGATGGGATGGATTCCTTGGGCCAGTTGATGAGACAGTTGAGAAAAATTAGGCAGGCCAAACCAGACCATCCCAACATGATTCCCATGAAAGAGACTCCCGCTTCATATATAAGCTGCAGAAGGTTGAAATAAAAAGTATTAAAGTTGTTGTACTACATTATAGAACATAACAAACCAAGATTTATCTCCATAATTATAACTAGTGTTGAGCAAATTGAAGCCAAACTAATTGACTTTGATCCAAATTTAAGGAAAATTTCGATTTGCCACGAAGCCAAATTTCCTGGTGCTTCGTGGTAATGAATCTATTTTTCCTGAAATGGTGGCTATTTTTATCCACGTCCATTTGCTCGCGGAGAGGCTGTCGTGGCCATTGTGATTGAAGATACTGCACAAAATCTGTTGCGGGATGACATTTGACTTTACGTTGTCATCATCAACCTGGCCGGGCGCGAATTTCAAAATATGAAATTTGCTCATCTCAAGTGAGAGATGAGCAAATTTCATATTTTGAAATTCATTCACGCTATGTTTAGTGGTAAAAGGTGAATTGTGTTATGGATTCCGTTACCACGGACCATAATGCGATGACGGAATGCATAACGGAATGCCCTTAGAAGAATTCTGTTTTTCATTCCATCATAATAGAAGTCTACGGCCTGCATAACGGATCCGTCCGGTCTCCATTATGCAGGAGAGGACATTCCATCATAGAATTGCGTTATGGTTCGTGGTAATGGAATCCATAACGCAATTCACCTTTTACAACCAAACGAATAGTGAACAAATTTCATAACATGAAATTTGCTCTTCTCTAGTCATTACCTTACCCTTCAATCAAGATGGCTGAGATGGCCTCTCTGTAAGCAAATGGATAAGGTGAGTATGTATTTTTGTTTAACCTGATTAACCCTTGAAAGGCCTTAATTTTAATCTCAGATGCCGAGATAATCGATGAATGCGGCATCTGAGGCGTTCAATGACGAAGGGCAGTGTGATCTCCATTCCCTGTCATTGCGCCCACTACATACAGTACTAAGGAATGTGTTTCATGATGAAGTAATTCGCCACAAATTTCTAATTTCTTTGTAAAATTCGGCAAAGCAGCCAAATCAAATTTTTCATTACTTCAATCATCACTAATTATAACTGTGCCATGACAAAGTATTTGTTAACTATAAGGTGTGTAAATGATTTTTGGACTTGTTGATGCACGAGTTGCTAAACTGACAGTGTTCTTCTGTATTTTTTCTGACTAGGAATGAACTGAAGAAATAAGAACTTCCAGTTCGCCTGCCCGAGAGGTACCACAACCATTGTCAACAAGCCAGACTGCATCCTTGATTACAACAGGCACATGGGATGGGTTAATCTGTCTAAGAAGTCATTCTGCCTTCTGTGAAACACCTGTTTAGTGAAAGGTTGCCTTTCCACCCCTTAAAGCGTTTGTACAGGGGTGCACTTTCCAAAATGGGGTCACTTCTTGGGGTTTTTAATTTCTGGGGACCTCAGTGTCCGGGTTCGTTGTTCGTACTTTAAATAAAGGCTGCAGCACAGCCAATGAACAAACGATTAAGCTGTGAGTACTTGGAAGCCATTACAGTCATGTCTAGTATTGGCATGGCTGTGATTGGCCAGTGCACCATGTGACCATGCATGCATAAATGCTGGATCACATGGGGCGCTGCCATTCTGCTCTGACTACTGTAGGGACAGGACACTGCTGCAAGCAGGGAGAGTGTTAGGCTTTTATTAGTTTTAAAAAGTGTGCTGGCAACCTGTAGGCATTATTGATGAGTGCAATACAGCTTTGCACCAGTGAGACAGAAGTACCATACTTAACCCCCGCCATACGGCTATGGCCCGTGCAGATAGCACGTATATACACGTGCAGGTGGCCCTTTAATCCCAGCGCTGATCAGCGCTGGGATTAAAGCTCCTGCAATCTAACAGGAGCCGGTCGGGTCCCGGCTCACAGACAGAGCGGGGACCCCGAGTAGAAGACAGGAGCGGTTTATTACCGCTTCTGTCTTCTCCTCAGCCGGAGGACAGCCTTACCTCCTCAGCCGGCGCAGCAGGAAAGAAGCGGCAGCGCTGCTTCCTGTGTTAGTCCCGACGGTCACGTGACCGCCGGGTGTCTCGGGGCCAGAGCAGTGCTGCAGGGTCTAAGGAGACCCTGATCAGCTCTGCCTGTGTGTAATGAGCCCCCAGGGGGCTGTTTTCCCCTGTAACTGGGGCTCCTGTGGATGCCCCAGTTACAGTGGAAACAGTGGGAAAAAAAAAGTGTTAAAAAAAGAAAAAAAAAAAGTCAGTCCTCCAGAGGTCTTTTAATGACATCCTGGGGGACATATTATTTGTCAAAAATAAATTAATATATAAGTAAAAAAATAAATAAAAAACAAACAAAAAAAAGTGTAAAAAAAAATTAAACACGCTGTCGCCAATGGAAACAGTCACCATAGTCGCCCCGTCAAAAAAAATCTATACATGCTATATATCAAAACGATCGTCATCAAATAGGGAACCCAATGCAATAATTAATTTGTGCGTCAGTTTTAATATTTAAAAAATAAAAATACTTTTTTTTAATAAGAATTAGCGGTTTTTGTCTAAATTAAACCTAAAAAAAATATAAAATATCTTTAAAAAAAAACCATTCTAATAATAAGTCCTAAGTGTCAAGTAAAAAAAATTGTAAAAATTATTTTCGTATTCAAACGAAAAAAAAAAAATGAGGGTCACTAAGCCACCATGTGCCCAAATCACAAAAAGTTGCCTGGACATTCAGGCCTTTTATAGGTCCGGTCATGAAAGGGTTAATCGTGCTGTTCAGTCTGAGGGTGACCTGTTGGGCTTTTGGCATTTTTCTTTTGGTGCAATCCTACTCCTTTGCACCAGTGACAGGGAAATATAACAGTTAATCAATCTGTTAATTGGCTGGGTGAGACATACCTACTTTTTTTTTTTCTTTTTTGGTGTAATTGCCACCGTCAAAGGGAATATATAATAGTTATTCAGCCGGTTAATTGGGTCGGTGTGTCCTACCTTTATTTTTTTTTTGTTTAAAATACACTGTACTTGCCACTGTCAAAGGCATATATAATAGCTATTCGCCCGGTTAATAGGGTCGGTGTGAACTACCTTTTTTTTTTGTTTGTTTTTTGGTTAAAATGCACTGTACTTGCCACCCACCCACCTACGAGCCCTGGCCCTGAATGCCAGCATTTCAAAATTGCTGGCCTTTGAAATGCTGGCATTCCATCTGGAGGAGATGGACAGTTTTAAAAATGCTGGGAAAAAAATGTAATTTTTCATTTTGACAGTCAAGTGTTTCCTAATTCTATGAAACACCTTTGGGGACAAAGTGCTCACTACATGCCTTGAAAGATTCCTTGAGGGGTGTAGTTTCCAGAATGGGGTAACTTTTTAGGGGTTTCCACTCTAGGGGGACATCAGGGTGTGTTCAATTGCAAGATGGTGCCTTTCAGTTGTTCCAGTAAAATCTGCCCTCCAGAAGTTATTTGGTGCTCCTTTTCTTCTGATCCCTGTGGAGGCCCATAAAGCAGTATACAAGCAAATATGGGGTATTGCTGTAACCAGCAGGAAATGGGGTGCATTTTCTCCAGTTCCCCTTTGTGAAAGTGAAAAATCTGGGCCTAAATTCACTTTTTCTGGAAAACAAAAAGGTAATTTTTCATTTTCACAACCAATTCCTTGAAACACCTTTGGGCCAAATTGCTCACTACACATCTTGAAACATTCCTTGAGGAGTGCAGTTTCCAGAATGGGGTAAATTTTTGGGGGTTTCCACTCTAGGGGTACATCAGGGTATGTTCAATTGCGAGATGGTGTCTGTCAATTATTCAGGAGAAATGAGGTACATTGTCTCCAGTTCCCCCCTTTTGAAAGTGAAAAATTTGGGCCTAAAATCACTTTGTCTAGAGAAATTTTTTTTTTTATTTTTTTTTTCATTTTGACAGGCAAGTGTTTTCTTATTCTATGAAACACTCACACCTTGGAAGATTCCTTGAGGGGTGTAGTTTCCAAAATGAGGTAACTTTTGGGTTTTCTTTTACTGTAGGGGTGTATCAGGTGGTCTTCAATTGTGAAATGACACCTGAAAATTATTCCTGTGAAATCTGCCCTCAAAAATCCTCCTCCTTGTGTGCCCATACAGCAGTTCACAAATTAGGGGTTTCCATAAACTGCAGAATCAGGGTAATAGATATTGATTTTTGTTTGTAAAATCTGTTTTGAATAACTTGAGTGGTGTAGTTTATAAATTGGGGTCATTTATTGGTAAATTCTCTCATGTAAACCCCTAAAAATGACTTAATAACTGAATTGGTCCTTTAAAAAAAATGGTTCTGGAAACTTTCAGGAAAATCTAAAATTTTCATCTAAATTTCAAAGCCATCTAATATCCTGAAAAAGAAAATAATGATACAAAATGATACCAATATAAAGTAGAAGTATGAGGAATGTTAATTGATAACTATTTTATTAGGTATTACTATTAGTGTTGATCAAGCACCGTAGTGCTCGGGTGCTTGGGTAGAACACTAGGTGGTGCTCGAGCGCTCTACCGAGCACCCGCGCACAATGGAAGTCAATGGGAGAACCAGAGCACTAAACCAGGCACCCCCTGCTCTGAAGAGGGGAGGGTGTCTGGTTCACAGGGAAAGGTGAGAAAATGATGAAAACACCACTGAAATGGTTTGGGAACAGCATGAGGAGGATGTTTGGATGCATCTTGGAATCCAAAGTCGCTGCTGTGAACGATGTTGTCCGAGTATTACGCCACTTTTACGAAATGACAATAATACACCCCAAAACCGAAGATAACATTGATTTTAGAGGAAAAATTGTTATATTTACTTGTATATAAAGCGCAAGTGCTGCCAAAAATTAAAAAAAAGCAAGAGGCACTCCAATACACCCTTTATTACACATAAAGTAGGGCATCACCCTTGAAAAATTATGATTGATGGCCTGCTGCTGACACACAAAAATATTAGGGACGAGTGCCTGCTTCTCATCTGACCGTGTAAAACATTAGGGGTGAGGGCCTGCTGCTGAGCTGACCGTCTAAAAAATTATGGGTGAGGGCCTGCTGCTGAGCTGACCGTATACAAAATTATGGGTGAGGGCCTGCTGCTAAGCTGACCGTCTAAAAAATTATGGGTGAGGGCCTGCTGCTAAGCTGACCATCTTAAAAATTTGAGGTGAGGGCCTGCTGTTGACCATCTTAAAAATTAGTGGTGAGGGCCTGCTGTTGACCATCTTAAAAATTAGTGGTGAGGGCCTGCTGTTGACCATCTTAAAAATTAGTGGTGAGGGCCTGCTGGTGACCGTCTTAAAAATTAGTGGTGAGGGCCTGCTGTTGACCGTCTTAAAAATTAGTGGTGAGGGCCTGCTGTTGACCGTCTTAAAAATTAGAGGTGAGGGCCTGCTGGTGAACATTGAGGGCAGCCTAATAAGCAGTTTGATATGATGGAGGAAGAGGAGGGAGAGGACGAGAAGAGGTGGGGGTACATGGGTATACAGTGTATTCAATACACCCTAAAAGCCACATTTAAAGTTCCTTTATGTTCAGCCGCTTTCCTCTGGTGGGGTAGAGAAGTCAGGGGCAATCCAGGCCTTGTTCATTTTGATAAGCGTCAACCTGTCAGCATTTTCAGTTGACAGGTGGATGTGCTTATCAGTTATTATTCCCCCGACAGCACTAAATACTCGATCCGACAAAATGCTGGCATCAGGGCAGGCCAGCACCTCCAAGGCGTAGAGCGCCAGTTCGTGCCACGTGTCCAGCTTAGACACCCAATAATTATAGGGCACAGAGGGATCACTGAGGACGTTGACACGGTCAGCTAGGTACTCCTTCACTATCTTCCAAAACTTTTCCCTCCTTGTGACACTAGGCCGCTCATCAGGATGAGGGTGCTGGCGGGGAGTCATGAAACTGTCCCAGGCCTTGGAGAGTGTCGCCCTGCCTCTGTTGGAACTGCTGTGTGTTCCCCTCGTCTCCCCTCCTCGGGTGCTACTCCCCTCCTTAGGAACTACTAACTCTGCCGCCAGCGTTGTCAGCTGGAAATTTTTGGACCAATTTTTCCACAAGGGCCTTCTGGTATTGCACCATTTTGCTAGTCCTCTCCACCAGAGGAATAGGAGATGATAAGTTCTCTTTGTAGCGGAGGTCGAGAAGGGTGAACAACCAGTAATCTGTGTTGGCTAGAATGTGTATAACGCGAGGGTCACGGGAAAGGCAGCATTGTTAGGCCACTGAGGCACAAATAAAATAAATAAGTGACTCTGCCACTTGGCAGAGTCACTGGGGATCACTGGACCCATACTCTGGGCAGCCGGACAATGACGATCGCTCCCAAAGGGCGAAATATAGGAGGCAAGATAACGAATAGTAAGGTAAACACTTACACAAACACGTACTGCGCAGAAAGCGCTTGAGACTGGAGCCAGAGCTTTGGCTTCACAGACCTCCAGACGAGCGACGCCCACCGTGTACCCATGCTCCAGGAGGGGGCTACGGCACGGCCGCAAGCGTGGCTTACAAACAGTCTGAGTGATACACATACACAAAGACAGACAGAAAGACAGGTACGTGAAACCACGCACCGGTGCAAGGAAGCACACAAATACTCAGTAATATTCAGTGTCACTAGCAATGGACCAGACCGTATAGCAGTCGCACATGAACAACAAGGCACCGGCCCTGCCCAGCAAAAGCTCAGGGTTTAAATAGTAGTGAGCTAATTGGCAGAGGTGTGGTTACTGACACACTTCCTGTGAACGCCTGGCGGAAGTGACATCACCAGAGGTCTCAAGAAGCTGGCGCATGACCACTTCCTGTGCCGGACCTTGTTCACTGCAGTAGGACTGTGGGCGCAAGGATATTGCACTGAGATTTGCCTGTGCCCCTTCACCAACACCCGCAGCCCGGGAGGGCAAGCGACCGCGTGCACGACGTCAATGCACGCGCCTTACAAGCATAGCATGAAGTCAGCCATGTGTGCCAGAGTCCCAACAGACAAGGCTTCTCTCTCCTCACCAGGAGGATGACTCTCAATCTCCTCCTCTCCTCCTCTTCGTCCCATCCACACCGAAGAGATGGAGTAAACCTGCTATTGGTACTAACCTCTGTAGCGGTGGCAACCGTCTCCTGCTCCTCCTCCTCCTCGTCCTCCTCCAATTCGCGCTGAGAAGACGAATCGAGGGTGGTCTGGCTATCACCCTGTGTAGGGTCTTCCCCCATTTCCACCTCTTCCACATGCAAAGCGTCCGCCTTTATTGTGAGCAGTGAGCGTTTCAGTAGACACTGAATTTGGATGGTTACGCTGATAATAGCATTATCGCCGCTCACCATCTGTGTAGATTCATCAAATTTGCGTAAAACCTCACAGTGGTCAGACATCAATGCCCACTCGTCGCTTGTGAAGAGCGGAAGCTGACTGGAAAGGCGACGACCGTGTTGCAGCTGGTATTCCACTACTGCCCACAAAGCCTGCCCAACATGTGGAAGGTGGAGTTCCAGCGCGTGCTCAGGTCGCACAGCAAGCGCTGCTGCAACATTGCAAGACCGGCTGAAGCTGTAGGTGACTTTCGGAAATGGGCACACAGGCGCACCTTCACCAGTAGCTCAGGCAAATTGGGGTAGGTTTTGAGAAACCGCTGAACCACTAAGTTGAAGACGTGGGCCAGGCATGGTATGTGTGTGAGCTTGCCGAGCTCCAAAACCGACAGCAAGTTGCGGCCGTTATCAGACACAACCATGCCTGGCTGTAGGTTGAGTGGCGAGAGCCACAGCTCAGCCTGGTCCCTTATGCCCTGCCACAGCTCTGTGGCAGTGTGCTGTTTGTCACCTAAGCAAATAAGTTTCAGCACGGCCTGTTGCCGCTTCCCGACTGCTGTGCTACACTGCTTCCAGCTACTGACTGAAGTCTGACTGGTGCTGCAAGATGATAATTCTGTGGTGGAAGTGAAGGAGGAGGTGGAGGAAGAGAAGGAGGGGTTGCAGCCGCTACTGTAGGTGGTGGCGGAAATCCGGATGGAAGTAGGGCCCGCAATCCTTGCCGTGGGTAGCACCTGTGCCATCCCAGGGTACAACTCGCTCCCAGCCTCCACAACATTCACCCAGTGTGCCGTCAAGGAAATGTAGCCTCCCTGGCCAAAAGCACTTGACCATGTGCCAGTCGTTAAGTGGACCTTCCCAGTAACTGCATTGGTCAGGGCACAGGTTATGTTTCGGGACACATGCTGGTGTAAGGTGGGGATGGCACACCGGGAAAAATAGTGGCGGCTGGGGACTGCGTAACTAGGGACAGCCGCCGCCATCAGGCTGCGAAAAGCCTCAGTGTCCACCAGCCTAAACGGCAACTTTTCCAGGGTCAGCAATTTGGAAAGTTGCGCGTTTAGTGCTATGACCTGTGGGTGGGTGGCTGGGTATTTCCGCTTGCATTTAAATGCCTGGGGTAAGGACATCTGTACGCTGCGCTGGGACACTGAAGTGGACGTGCTTGCTGATAGTGCTTGCGAAGGTCCAGGTGCAGGGCGGGAGGCATCTGGGCCTACGTCTTGGACAGCACGTAACACAGGGGAAGAGGAGGCAGTGGTGTGGCTTGCAGACACCGATCGTAGACCCAGGCGTTCGGTCCACCTATTAGGGTGCTTTGCTGCCATGTGGCGGATCATGGTGGTGGTGGTCAGGTTGCTAGTGTTCACGCCCCTGCTCATTTTGGTACAGCACAGGTAGCAAATTACGATTCTTTTATCGTCAGCACTTTCCTCAAAAAAGCGCCAGACTGCGGAACACCTACCCCTTGGCAAGGGAGATTGCCGCAAGGGGGTGCTCCAGGGAACAGTTGGGGCCTGGTTGGCGTGGCCTGCCTTCTCCCTTTTGCCACTCCACTGCCTAATCCAGCCTGTTGTGGTGCTGCGGATCCCTCCCCCTCTGTACTGCTGTCCTCGCTCGGCTTGCCACCTTCCCAGGTTGGGTCAGCGATTTCATCGTACACCACCTCCTCTTCCATTTCCTCACTCTGGTCCTCCTCCTGACATGGTGACCTAACAAGAATCTGACGTAACTGCATCTCATCCTCATCATCAACCTCTTGAGACACTAATTGCCCTTGACTTATTGGCAACTTTGTCTCATCATCATCATGCACCTCGTCAGACACTAATTGCCGTTCCCCACCGTCATCTTCTTCAGACTGTGGATGCTCATGAGTTTGGGAATCAGGGCACAACATCTCCTCATGTCCCTCTTCAAGCGGGTTTGGCGAGAGACCCAAATCAAGGAACGGCGATGAAGAAAGCTCCTCGGAATATCCGAGTGTGGGATCACTTGTTTGCTCAGACTCTGCATGGTGGGAGAAAGGAGGATCAGAGTGAGGATTCTGTTGACCAGACTCTTGGCTACTGAGACTGGACTTTGTGGAAGAGAGGGTGGTGCTTAACCGACTGGAAGCATTATCTGCTGCAATCCAACCGACTACCTGGTCGCACTGGTCTGGCATCAATAGTGGGGTCTTGTGCCGCCCTGCAAACTGGGACATGAGGCTAGGAGTTTTGGATGACTTTGTTTCTTGCGCTCTGCCAGCAGGCATAGTTTCACCGTGCCTCTGTGTGTGAAACTTCCCTGTCTCTTATTGCACGCCCACTTCCCTGTCTCTTATTGCTCGCCTTGCGCATATTAAATGGTATATATGCAAGTTTGTCACAAGTACAGTACAGCAGATTTTTTAAAAGTGTATGAGCTGAAAAATTACACCGAATGTCAGAAATATTTAGGATACACAAAGGTTAAACAGCAGACGCAGTGCAGGTAATGTCGCCTTGATTAGCGGAAGAAAGAAATACACCAGGTGTCAGATATTTAGGATATTGAAACGTTATACTGCACACACAGCACAAGTAATGTTGCCTTGATTAGCACCAGAAAAAAATACACCGGATGTCAGGTATTTGGGTTACAGAAACGTTATACTGCACACGCAGCACAGGTAATGTCGCCTTGATTAGGGGCAGAAAAAATGACACCGTATGTCAGGTATTTAGGACACATAAACGTTATACTGCACACGTTGCGCAGGTAGTGTTAAGGTCAGGCAAACTTGCGCTATTTTTGCCCCCCCAAAAAAAAAATAAAAATATTGCAGCCAGATATAAAACAATTAAAAGGACTTTTGGGGTCTTTTAAACAGAACTACTGTAGCCCTGCCTAGCCAATTTCTATCCCTACACTATCTGTCCCTCTTTGCGCAAACGTTATACAGCAGACGCAGCACAGGTAATGTTGCCATTATAAGCAGCAGAAAACAATACACCGGATGTCAGGTATTTGGGATACATAAACGTTATACAGCACACGCTGCGCAGGTGTTGCGCATGCGCCGCCTTACTATGCGAGCGCGCTTGGGAGAGCGCGCCCGCCGTCCACGCACGGGGTCACTGATGTAAGGCGGCGCATGCGCAATGACTACTGAAGCGCCGGCAACATGAAGAGCCGGGTGCCGGGATCGCGCAGTACTCAGTCGCGCAACGCGCATGCGCGAGATTTCTGCGATCCCCGGCACCCCGGCTAACTGTCAGTCAAGCGCAAGTGGGGAGTGGCTTTCTTGACTTGAAGCAAGGAGGCAGCTGCCCCCTTGACTTCAAGCCCACACCGGAAAGCCAGCGCAGCAAGACGGTCCCTATGCTGAGTACGTGCACAGGATAGGGAAGGGAACACAGGGAAAGACGAACACAGACAGAAACAAACACAATAGCAGAATCGTCAGCAAGCCAAGTCAAGAACAGGAGGTCACGTCAAATACCGAGGGGAATCACAAAAGCGTAGTCTAAGTCCAAAGCCAAAATCCAATATACCAATAATCCAAAAGCAAGGTCCAACACACAGCACTGATCTCAGAAGACTAATCACAGGCATCTGAGTGAGGCAGTTGCCATCTTTAAATAGCCCGCCCAGGATCATGTGATGTGGCCAGCATCACATGACCTGAGGCGGAGCAAGCTGTCCAAACAATATGTAAAGTAGCCATGTGGTGTGATCAGCACCACATGGCTAAACCCAAACAGAGAATTAACTCATGAAGTGCTGGCTGACAAGACCAGCACTTCAGTTCCCTATTGCTCGTCTCTAGGGGAGCGGAGAGGTCCGGCGACGTCGTGCAGAGGGAGCGCGACGCCGACCTCGCGTGACACCCAGTTTGATGAATCCCCCCAATATTTCTACAAATTATGTTATTTCTAGAAACAGGTGAGGGTGGCCTTTACTCTGTCATAAGTATTAATGAAAACAGTATATAGTGTTTTACTTTATTAACTTACCTTTAGGGCAGGGAAAGTGATGGCAGATGATGCATATGATCCAATCATTAAAGACATCATTGTAGAACGTAGGCTTCCAAACATATTTGGTAACTGCAACAAGACAATTGTTAACCTTTTAGTTTGGACTAAATGTATCTATTTGCTGTACTTCAATAGTCCTTTGGAACATGTTTGTTCTTTACTTTATATAAATGATTATTATAATGCAAGTATTTGCTAACTCAGATGTGATCAAAATCTTGTGTTCTGTAGGATCAGATTATCATGTGTATTATGATGTTCTACAGCAGCTGAGGTATGTATTATGAGGTTCTGCAGCAGCCAGAGAAACATGACTGGGTTAGATCCTGTGGTATTCTGTGTCTGCATCTTGTAAATTTTATTCGCAAGTTTTTTCTACAAGTTATTTCTACAAACGGGCACCATTTGCCTAACATGCCTGAGGCACCAAATTACATTGTCCCGGCCCTCCTCATTTGCCAGCACGCAACGCACTGTGACCTGACTGACCAGTCTGAATCTTACCTGACCCAGCAGCATCACCAGTCCAGCACTGTGAAGATTTGCCCCATTCTCTGACTGTGCTTTTCCACAGTGACAGCCGACTACAGTAGCACAAACAGTAAGTCAGCATTGAGGAAGCGTGAAAATCAGGCACTGTTAATGGTGGGTTATGGCACACCATATGATAAGCAGCCACAGGCACAGTCCATGGGGGGAAGGACTGCACAGTAAATAAAAGGCTGCAGACACAGTACTTAAGGCTAGGTGAACATTTGCAATCAGATTTCGGTATTCTGTTCCAGTGTAGGAGCAGAATGCCAGAATGGTCGGATCTAGCATATGCTCAACACTGCTGGCACCCGCCGGATCCCAGTCAAAAATGGGGCCTGTCAAGATCTGTGGGGTCCGTCGGGTAAGTACAAGCATTTTACCAGGCAAGATATCGCTGAATACATGCAGAAGTATTTTGCCCTTAGTTTTGCCAGAATTGGTGATGGGGGCTTTGCAGCAAATGTGCAGGTAGCCTAAGAGTTGCTATAGGTGGCTAATAAGACTGCAACCGCAATGCAATTCATGGGCAGGCTGATAGGATTGCAGGCACAGTTAACAGGGGAGGGACTGATAAGATTGCAGTAGTTCATGATGATGAGTGAGGGGAAATGTTTGGTAACGTTCGTAGCAGTCATGATGGGGTGGGGAACATTTGCTGATCAGAATTCAGACATCCAATTCATAAATGGCTGGGTGGTGGTCAATATGATACTGATAATATGTACTCCCTAAGTGGGCAGAGAGAAGTCAGGGCAGGACATGGGGACACAATTCAGATTCTTACAAATTTGAAATTCATCTCCCAAATTAATTTGAAGCTCCGGCGATTCTTGCCGGACAATTAGGAAAAAAAACTGCACACAACGCTATACGTTGTGAGAGTTGGTGGGCAAAACCATGAGGAAAGAAAAAGGATTCTCACATAACACGGGATAGTCATGAACTGGTTCATTCTGAACTTTGCAAAATTTCAGCCTATGAATGAACCCAAATCTTTTTAGGTTTGTTTCAGGTGAATCCAGTGAAATAGAGCACATTTCGGCAATAAAAAAAACTAGAGAGAAAGAAGAAGGGTGCCCACATGACTTTAAGAGGAAATGTGGGGTTGGGGGCTTTCTCTCATTGGTTCCCAGACCAGCAGGGAGGTGTCCTAGCAGAACGAGCAGAACATCATTCTGTGTTGGGTTTTGAATGAGGGTGGATGGGTATAGCAATGTTTGCCAGACAAACGATCTTAGGCAGTCAGGGACAATTAAAAGTCAAAATCAAGCTTCTATCCCACTACCAGGGATATTGAAAGGAAAGGCTAGAATTACGAAGAAGAAGAATTGTGTGCCTAGAATAGGGACAGGCAGGGAAAGTGGTCAGCCAGGGAGTGAGAAGTGAGTAGCTGAGGGCTGGGTGTGCCTCCTAGCACAACTGCAGCTGATGCAAACCTCAAAAACAGCTACCTGCAAGGACAATACTTTCAGTGAAAACACCTGAAATACTAGCCCTAAGGATCTATCTGACACACAAATCACTTTTCGTAGAGGGATGAATTTGAGGCCACCAGTTCACAGCCATTTCAGCCTGAATCGAGGCAGACAACATGACTCCAGAACAAACCCCTTGGTACATATTGCTGTGGACACTGTACAGCATGTGATTTCATAGGAGCAGGAAAATAATTCACAGATATGACTACCAATATCTGGTACAAAAGCAGGCACTTTTCTAACTGTTCCACAATGGGACTGGTACACAATATGTCATACACCTGCCCTATGGGTTATTTAGGAAAAATATAAAGGCAGTTTTGCCACCATATATATGAACATGTGAATGATGTGCTTAATAAAAGGCTGTGACGAATACCACACCTCGCAGCCCTGCCTGCTGTCAATTACGTCAAGCTCACGTGGTACAGTTTTGTAACTGGTTAACAAGACATGACGTTATGCCTTCCCTGGGAGTACATAAGGTAAGCTTGGCACAGTTTACACGGACAACTCCTGTCCACTCAGGCACAGGAAGGCACGAGGAGTGAGTGAGGGTGGCCCACGCTACCTCCGGCATGACTCAACACTCACTCACAACCTAGACAAGCTGAGAGGGCCTTTTCACTGCCCCAGTGAAACAGCGCCCTGTCAGCTCGGTAGATATAAGCCTGATCCGCTAGCGGGATTATATCGTTCGAGAACCAACCCTAGGGAGCTTATAACTATGCCGAAACATGGACGTGGGGATTTTTGATCAAAATACAAGAACAGGGCAAGATTAAATTATATATTTAATTGCCTTAAGGGCACCCTAGACATTAAACTATATACAGGGTGGGCCATTTATATGGATACACCTAAATAAAATGGGAATGGTTGGTGATATTAACTTCCTGTTTGTGGCACATTAGTATATGGGAGGGGGGAATCTTTTCAAGATGGGTGGTGACCATGGTGGCCATTTTAAAGTCGGCCATTTTGGATCCAACTCCAACTTTCAATGGGAAGAGGGTCATGTGACACATAAAACTTATTGAGAATTTCACAAGAAAACAACGGTGTGCTTGGTTTTAACGTAATTTTATTCGTTCATGATTTATTTACAAGTTTCTTACCACTTATATAATGTATTCAAAGTGCTGCCCATTGTGTTGGATTGTCAATGCAACCCTCTTCTCCCACTCTTCACACACTGATAGCAACACCACAGAAGAAATGCTAGCACAGGCTTCCAGTATCAGTAGTTTCAGATGCTGCACATCTCATAGAAACATAGAAGATTGACGGCAGATCTCGTATCTTCACAGCATAGACAATTGCCTTCAGATGACCCCAAAGATAAAATTCTAAGGGGGTCAGATCGGGAGACCTTGGGGGCCATTCAACTGCTACATGATGATGGGTTTCCCTCTTTATGCACTGAAGATGGCACGTTCCCTGAGTTTTTCCAGCAAGATGGTGAACCACCACATTATGGGTGTCAGGTCTGAGCATTCCAAAATGAACAGTTTCCTGAAAAGTGGATTAGTCGTCGTGGGCCAGTTGAATGGCCCCCAAGGTCTCCCGACCTTGACAATCCAACACAATAGGCAGCACTTTGAACACATTTTATAACTGGTCAGAAACTTGTAAATAACTCAAAGAATAAAGTTACGTTAAAACCAAGCACACCGTTGTTTTTCTTGTGAAATTCTAAATAAGTTTTATGTGTCACATGACCCTCTTCCCATTGAAAAAACTAAAGTTGGATCCAAAATGGACGACTTCAAGATGGTCACCATGGTCACCACCCATCTTGAAAAGTTTCCCCCCTCCCATATACTAATGTGCCACAAGCAGGAAGTTAATACCATCAACCATTCCCATTTTATTTCGGTGTATCCATATAAATGGCCCACCCTGTACAATGGTCGGATGTGCAAATACACATGATGTGGTACAAACAGGGTTAAACAGAGCAAAAGTCAGTTACCAGGTAGATGAGTAGTCCTTAAGGTTATGATGAGTAATTCTTGGTTGCTATAATCCTTAGCTGTAGTCACATGGGGACAGTGATATTGTCAATTTCCAGGTCTCCCCAAACACATTACACGATGTGGCCCCCTTCAGAGAAAGACGCTGGCCTCTGCCTTCCATGGGCCTTTTCACCTGTAGCCGGCCACTCCCCTCCCTCCCTCTGGGAGGACCTCATTTCCCCTGTGTCCGGTGAGGGAGATGGTTCTGGCAGCACCGTATCTGGCTGGGTTCCAGCTACAAGTGGAGACCAAACATGGAGCTGCTATTAGGTTCCTACTGGGAGATCTCTGTATCTCTCTGATTATATATGCAATGTAAGTTATTATGTTATTATGTATGTGGTGACCATTTGTATAAATTTGCACCTCCTGTATGATATAATCTCTATCTATCACATATGCTCGTATTTTCCCCTGATAACAGAGAAAAATTGGGTTAACGTGAGCATATATGTCAAGTAAACATCAAATTCAGTGTATATTCATAACAGCTATAGTTCATTTATATTCACATTACACTGGTACCAGTAAGCTGATAATCCCTTATGCAAGCCAACAGATATTTTATCGATATACAAGTGATAAACTCACTGTATATGAGAACTGTGTATATAATCAGCGAAATAATACAGAGAATTAATACAGAGAGCAACAGTTTAGGATATCTCAATAGCAAGCTAAGATTTTGCAGCAACATTGAATAAACAATATCCTAATGAGAGTGAGAGAGAGAGTGCACATAAAGACGAGCGAATTGCGGTTGCTCACTTGTATATCGATATAAAATATCTGTTGGCTTGCATAAGGAACTATCAGCTCACTGGTACCAGTGCAATGGGAATATAAACGAAGTATAGCGTGTGTAACGCCTCCCGGGGGTCCCAGGCGGCGCACGCGTACTTACTGCTGCGGCCGGCGTTCTTGCTCTTTGCTGCCGTGATGTTTGTTGCTTGGTCAGTGTGAAGTCTTGTTCTCTTGCCCTGGGCTCCAGGTGCTGCATTTTATTAGGTCAGCTCCTTAATTGGTTCCTCCCCTTTCCTCCTGTCTGTAACTATAAAAGTCCTCCTTGGACACATACTCCTTGCCTGAGCGTTATAAGTCATCCTGACTTGCGAAGGTTCCCGTATTGCCTTAGTCCTGCTGTAGTGTGAACACCGCTCTAGTCCTGCTATAGATTGAACACTGTCTTGGCCTGCTGAAGTGTGAACACCGCTCTAGCCCTGCTGTTGTTTGAACACTACTATCCAGTACCTGGCTTCCGTTCCTGGCTCCTGTTCGTGGTTCCTGTTCCTGATTCCCGCCCCTGGATGATCCTCTCCGGTCTGCTTCCAGTGCATTGCTGACTCCAGTCATCCTTCCACATCTCCTCCCTTGGTGTGTGTCTGTCCTGCGTATCTGTCTCTCTGGTGTTTTGCACCTTAGTACTCTGTCCGTCTGGCCAGTTGTCACGAGTATTGTCTCACCCCAAGAGGTAGCGACCTGGTGTACCTCCTCGGGAAAGCCTATCCCCACCATCAGGGGTACTGTGAAGAGCGGGAGGTACACTTAGACAACGCCCTTAGGGGAAGACATTCTCGAGACACAGTGGATCCACATCCACTGATCTTGACAGTACGCTCAGGCCATGGATCCCGCTGGTCACCCCAAGCCTGCTGTATCGGATCTATTAAGTGAGATGAGACGTCAAAGTCAGCGCCAGGATGTTTTAATGCAATTCATGCAAAATATTTCTGCCCGCCTAGACGCCATTTCTCCTCCAGTAATAGCTGCACCACAAGTCTCAGCAACTCCTCCAGCTTCCGCGCCTGTGACCCCGGATCAGAGTGCTTCCGGATTTCATCTGTCGCTGCAGCTTCGTTATGGCGGGGATTCGAAGTCCTGCAGAGGCTTCCTTAACCAGTGCCTCATACACTTTGAGCTGCATGGACACAAGTTTCCATCTGAACGGGCAAAGATAGCTTTCATAGTGTCCCTGCTGTCTGGTGAGGCCTTGGCATGGGCAAATCCTATCTGGGAGTCTGCAGGCGTTCCTGGCTACCTTCCGGGTGGTTTTTGAGGAGCCAGGCCGCACTTCATCTGCTGCCTCTGCTTTGCTGCGTCTACGCCAGGGTTCCATGACTGTGAGCCAGTATGCAATTCAGTTCCGGACACTCGCCGCTGAACTAGCATGGAATGATGAGGCTCAGCTAGCAGTTTTCTGGGAAGGTCTTTCAGGGCAGATTAAAGATGAGCTAGCTGGTCGTGACCGTCCATCTACCTTGAATGATCTGGTCACTTTAGCTACCAGAATTGATCTGCGTTTCAGGGAGCATTCCAGGGAGGACTTGCGTAGCAAAAGAGCACCTCGCCTTGCGCCTTCCTTCCAGAGGCCGATCCAGCCTCCAGTTTCTGCTTGCTCAGAGGAGCCTATGCAAGTGGAATGTCTCCGATTGTCGGATCAGGAGCAACAACGCCGCAGAGCAGAGAACTTGTGCCTCTATTGTGCTGGCAAGGCCCATTTTGCCCGGAATTGTCCGCTGAAACCGGGAAACTCCAAAGTCTAGGACATGTTGGAGAGGTGGTTCTAGACGAGGAGAAGTCCTCTCCTAAGCTTTCAATTCCTGTGATCCTCTCTCATGAGAGAACCAGCGTCATTGTGTCTGCCTTCCTGGATTCGGGTTCCGCTGGTAACTTTATCCTGCAAGACCTTGTCAGTCAGTACCGGCTTCCAACCTCCCGGCTGTCGAGACCTCTATCTGTTGCGTCGGTAAACGGAATGCCACTACCTGAGCCAGTGCAGTTTGTTACCATGCCCCTTAGACTGCAAGTTGGGGTTTTGCACTCTGAGAAGATCGTCTTCTACGTCCTGCCGGCTTCCGTGAATCCAGTCATTCTTGGTCTTCCCTGGCTTCGCCAGCATTCTCCAACCCTGGACTGGCACTCTGGTGAAATCCTCCGGTGGGGACCCTCTTGCCTCTCCACCTGCCTGTCTGAAGTCCGGCCCACTCCTCCGCCTCCACCGACGGGGGATCTATCTGGACTGCCATCACAGTATGCCAGTTTTGCTGATGTATTTAGTAAAAAGGAGGCTGAAACACTGCCATCCCACCGATCCTATGATTGTCCAATTGACCTTCTACTAGGAACTACTCCCCCTCACGGTCGAGTTTATCCACTCTCTCTTCCTGAGACCCAGGCGATGTCAGTCTACATCAAGGAGAATCTTGAGAGGGGATTTATCCGCAAGTCCACTTCGCCAGCTGGTGCAGGATTCTTCTTCGTCCAGAAGAAGGATGGATCTTTAAGACCTTGCATAGACTATCGGGGCCTTAATCAGATCACTGTCAAGAATAAGTATCCATTGCCATTGATCCCGGGAACTCTTTGACAGAATTCGTGGAGCGAAGATCTTCTCCAAACTAGACCTGCGAGGGGCATATAATCTTGTCCGCATCCGAAAAGGAGACGAATGGAAGACCGCTTTTAACACACAGGACGGTCATTACGAATATCTCGTCATGCCTTTTGGACTTTGTAATGCCCCAGCGGTCTTTCAGGAGTTTGTCAATGATTTTTTCCGGGACCTGCTTAATGTCTGTGTTGTGGTCTACTTGGACGATATTCTCATCTTTTCTCCTGCTCTGACCTCACATCGGAGACATGTCCGTCTCGTCCTGCGACAGCTCAGAGAGAACCGGCTATATGCGAAACTGGAGAAGTGCATTTTTGAGAAAAACTCTCTGCCGTTCCTTGGATTCGTTGTCTCTGATACCGGTCTAAAAATGGATCCAGACAAACTTAAAGCAGTGTTGAACTGGCCACGCCCCCAGGGTCTCCGGGCAATTCAGAGATTCTTGGGATTCGCCAACTTCTACCGCCAGTTCATTCATAGTTTCTCTTCTCTCACCGCCCCGATCTCTGCCCTGACCAAAAAGGGAGTGAACGCAAAAGTATGGACCCCGGAGGCAGAGGCGGCTTTCACCGAGTTAAAACAGGCTTTTACCTCTGCTCCTGTTCTTCATCATCCGGATGTCGCCAAGCAATTTTTCCTAGAGGTGGATGCCTCTTCCATTGGAGCTGGAGCAGTCCTATTGCAGAAGAACTCCAGAGGCAAGATGATTGCCTGCGGTTTCTTCTCTAAACTCTTTTCTTCTGCTGAGAGGAACTATTCTATCGGGGACAGGGAACTCTTGGCCATTAAGTTGGCCTTGGAAGAATGGCGACATTTTCTGGAAGGTACACAACATCCTGTGGTGATTTACACGGACCACAAGAACCTGGTCTACCTCCAAACTGCACAACGTCTAAATCCTCGTCAAGCTAGATGGGCACTGTTCTTTTCTCATTTCAACTTTGAGCTACACTTTCGCCCTGCTGAGAAAAATACCAAAGCAGATGCTCTTTCCCGGTCATTTGATTCTTCTGATCAGCAACAGGAACCCCAGTATATTATTGATCCTGCTCGTCTGATTTCCGTGGCTCCCGTCCAGATTAAAGACATTCCTCCTGGGAAGATATTTGTACCAGTCTCCAAAAGGAGGCGTATTTTAGCTTGGGGTCATGACTCCAAACTTGCTGGTCACCCAGGGGTTCGTAAAACCATCCAGCTTCTCTCACGGCATTACTGGTGGCCTAACCTCTCTCAAGAGGTGGAGGAATATGTCTCCACCTGTACCATCTGTGCTCAAAACAAATCCCCCAGGTCCAAACCATCTGGTCTGCTGTTACCCCTTTCCATTCCAAATGCCCCTTGGCAACACATTGGTATGGACTTTGTTACCGATTTACCACTGTCTTTTGGTTGCACCGTCATTTGGGTAGTTGTGGATCGCTTTTCTAATATGGCCCATTTCATTCCTCTGTCTGGACTGCCCTCTGCCACCAAACTTGCCAGTCTCTTCGTGGAGCACATCTTCCGCCTACATGGCCTACCTTTACACATTGTCTCCGACCGTGGAGTTCAGTTCACTTCCAGGTTCTGGAGAGCTCTCTGCCATCTTCTAGAAGTGGAGTTGGATTTCTCGTCCGGATACCATCCCCAGACAAATGGACAAGTGGAACGAGTTAACCAGATACTGGAGAACTACCTTCGTCATTTTGTCTCTGCCCGACAAGACAATTGGGCCCAGCTGCTACCTTGGGCAGAGTTTTCTTACAATAATCCTCAGGCTCTTCACCATTCTTCATTGTCTATGGTTGCCATCCACGAATTCCTCTTCCTGTTACCGCTCCTTCTGGGGTACCAGCTGCAGATTCCTCTTTCAGGGACTTTTTAAAAATATGGCGCCAAGCCAAGGACTGCATCTCCAAGGCGGTGACTCGTATGAAGAAATATGTGGATCGGAGGCGCAAGAAGCCTCCACAATTTTCCATAGGTGAAAAGGTCTGGCTATCTTCAAAAAATATCCGGTTAAGGGTTCCAAGCTACAAGTTGGCACCTCGGTTCCTGGGACCATTCGAGGTGCTGAAAAGGATCAATAATGTCACCTATAAGCTCCGCCTGCCTCCTAGTCTGCGTGTATCCAATTCTTTCCATGTGTCCCTGCTCAAGCCTTTGGTCCTGAACCGCTATTCCCGCAGTGTTTCTACCCCAGATCCTGTCACTGTAGATCCTGAGCCGGAATATGAGGTGAGAGACATTTTGGACATGAAGAGGCGTGGGAGGAAGACATACTATCTTGTGGATTGGAAAGGCTTTGGTCCTGAAGAGAGGTCCTGGGAACCTGAGGACAACATCAATGCCCCTACTCTACTCAAAAAGTTTCTTGCCGGCCTCAGGGGGAGGGGGAGTAGAGGGGGAGGTACTGTAATGCCTCCCGGGGGTCCCAGGCGGCGCACGCATACTTACCGCTGCGGCCGGCGTTCTCGCTCTTTGCTGCCGTGATGTTTGTTGCTTCGTCAGTGTGAAGTCTTGTTCTCTTGCCCTGGGCTCCAGGTGCTGCATTTTATTAGGTCAGCTCCTTAATTGGTTCCTCCCCTTACTCCTTGCCTGAGCGTTATAAGTCATCCTGACTTGCGAAGGTTCCCGTATTGCCTTAGTCCTGCTGTAGTGTGAACACCGCTCTAGTCCTGCTGTAGTGTGAACACCGCTCTAGTCCTGCTATAGAGTGAACACTGTCTTGGCCTGCTGAAGTGTGAACACCGCTCTACTCCAGCTGAAGTGTGAACACCGCTCTAGTCCTGCTGTTGTTTGAACACTACTATCCAGTACCTGGCTTCCGTTCCTGGCTCCTGTTCGTGGTTCCTGTTCCTGATTCCCGCCCCTGGATGATCCTCTCCGGTCTGCTTCCAGTGCATTGCTGACTCCAGTCATCCTTCCACATCTCCTCCCTTGGTGTGTGTCTGTCCTGCGTATCTGTCTCTCTGGTATTTTGCACCTTAGTACTCTGTCCGTCTGGCCAGCTGTCACGAGTATTGTCTCACCCCAAGAGGTAGCGACCTGGTGTACCTCCTCGGGAAAGCCTATCCCCACCATCAGGGGTACTGTGAAGAACAGGAGGTACACTTAGACAACGCCCTTAGGGGAAGACATTCTCGTGACACAGTGGATCCACATCCACTGATCTTGACAGCATGTTTACTTGACAGATATGCTCGGGTTAGCCCTATTTTTCTCAGTTATCAGAGGAAAATACGAGCATATGTAGTAGATAGAGATTATAGGGATCACTAAGCTTAAAGGATACCTAAAAATTAAAAACACAAAAAACTTTATTCAATAACTGCTTATTAAAATTTGGGCGGTCTTTTAACAGTACTTTCCAATGATATAACTGCGGGGATGCCTGAATAGAGGACGTAGAAGCCTATGCTAAATTACAGCCACTGCAACATGTTACCTCTATGTCAGGCTATTCACCTCTCATCTGAGTCAGTGCTTCTTCAGTTCTAACACTGTGAGTCTGCCTGGTCAGACCGAATAGGATGAAGCAGGGAAGCAAATAAGGGGGAAGACCTATATCATATTGGACGACCCATCACCACATCTTGTGAACCATCCCTGTCTCTCCACCCTAACCAGGCTCAGCTATTGGAGCCTCTATCCTTTCCCTGATTTACAATTAAATCTAGTAATCCCTAGTGCTCATACATAAATTGCCCCTTAATTTAACGGCATAATGAACTAGCTAACTGCCCTCCTTTATAGCTCAATGTGTTTCTCGGTCTTATCAGACCTTCCACAAGAACATAAGCTAAAGCTAGTCATGACGCTGACAAACAAACATACGAGCATGCCACCTCTCCCTGTGGCTGTGCTCTTTGCACTAGTGTGGCCATAACACGGCTGCCAAAACTTGCGGTTTAAAAACCCTATACTCCGCCCCTAGGCAGCGATGTACACCACCCAGTCCGGACCTGTCCCGTAACCAATAAAATATGATCATTAAGGCCGTCAGGCTATACGGTCTTGAGAAGGAAGATCCACTGTGCTTCCTTTTGAAGCAACAGTTTGTCCAGATCCCCGCCTCTTAGCAACGGCCTGACGGCTTCTATCCCTCTAAAGTGGATTAGTGCTGCATCTCCGCCATGTATCTCGGTCATGTGACATGCCACAGGAGTATCTGGATCCTTGCGAATGACGCTAAGGTGCTCCCCAATATGCCGCCTGAGCTCCCTCTTGGTTTTTCTGGCATATTGAGTCCACCAAACACATGTGGCTAGATAGATGACACCAGCCGTCCTACAGTTGATAAAGGATCTAATATATAAATGGTCAGTGCTTGTGAATGTACCACCATTCTTGATTGATCCACAAGCGGATTCCTAAATTGGTTTGACATGACCGATCCCTCATGAAGCCATGCTGATATGGAGTAATTTGCTTATTTTCATTGAGGTACTCCAAGATAGCATCTCTTAGAAAACCCTCAAACAGTTTACCCACGACAGATGTTAAACTTACCAGCCTATAGTTCCCGGGCTCTGTTTTTGGACCCTTTTTGAATATTGGCACCACATTTGCTATGCGCCAATCCTGTGGAACACTCCCTGTCAGTATAGAGTCCTTAAATATCAGAAATAAGGGTCTGGCGATGACATTACTTAATTCTCTTAGGATACGGGGGTGTATGCCATCCGGTCCTGGTGATTTGTCTATTTTAATCTTTTTAAGACGCAGCTCTACTTCTTCCTGGGTCAGACAGGGCACTTTTAATGGGGAATTTACTTTTATATTCGGCATTTCATCTGACAGTTTATTTTTCTCAGTGAATACAGTGGAGAAAAAGACATTTAGTAGCTTTGCTTTCTCCTCATCGCTCTCTGCAACTCCCCCCTCATTACTCTGTAAGGGGCCGACACCTTCAGGTTTATACTTTTTACCATTTATATAATTAAAGAACATTTGGCGATTAATCTCTCGGTCTCTAGTTTGGCTGTTTTTATTTGTCTTTTACATATTCTATTTTTTTCCTTATAGTTTTTCAATGCTTCCTCGCTCCCCTCCTGTTTTAGTGATTTAAATGCTTTCTGTTTGTCATTTATTGCTTTCTTTACAGTTCTGTTTATCCACATTGTTTTTTTTCTTGTTCCTTAACCTTTTATTCCCATAAGGTATGCACCTCTCACAATTAGATATTAGGATGCTTTTAAAAATATCCCATTTTGTGGCTGTATTTTTATTTTTGAGGACTTTGTCCCAGTTAGTTAGGCCTATGGCCTCTCTTAGTTGGCTAAATTTTGCTTTTTTAAAGTTTGGTATTTTTGTTCCTCCCTGAAGAAACGCTCTTTTGAATGACAGGTGGAAGGTTATTATATTATGGTCACTATTTCCCAGGTGTCCCCCAACCTGCACATCTGTTGTTCTGTCAGGTTTATCGGTTAATACTAAGTCCAATATGGCCGTCCCTCTAGTCGGGTCCTGAACCAGTTGGGAAAGGTAATTGTCTTTGGTTATTTCCAAGAACCTGTTTCCTTTATGAGATATACAGGTTTCAGTTTTCCAGTCTATATCTGGGTAGTTGAAATCCCCCATAATAACGACCTCATTATGATTTGCTACCTCGTCTATTTCGTTTAGAAGTAGATTTTCTGTGGACTCTGGTATATTAGGTGGTTTATAATAAACTCCTATTAGTATTTTATTATTGTTTTTGGCTCCATTTATTTTTACCCACAGTGGCTCCACATCTTCATATCCCTCACTTATATCTTCCCTGAGTGTGGGCTTTAGACAGGACTTTAAATAAAGGCAGACCCCTCCCCCTCTCTGGTTTTGGCGATCCTTTCTAAACAGACTGTAACCCTGTATGTTAACTGCCCAGTCATAGGTATCATCCAGCCATGTCTCAGTTATTCCCACTATGTCATAGTCCTCCTCACACATCACTAATTCCAGTTCACCAATTTTATTAGTCAGGCTTCTGGCATTAGTGTACATACACTTAAGAGGTCTATGTATATTTTTTACCCCCCTTTTTAAATTACGATTACTTGTGAATATCCAGGGTTTTTGGGTTACTTTGGTTGATGTTTTGCCCCATATTCTCCCTACATTCCTCACTAATCCCAACCCCCACTAACCCCCCACTCTCCCCTCCTATGACCCACTCTCTATCTACACTATCTACCCCCTTATTAGTATTACCCCACCACCCTCCCCCCAGATCCTAGTTTAAAAGCTCCTCCAGCCATCTAACCATTTTTCCCCCAGGGCAGTTGCACCCTCCCCATTAAGGTGCAGCCCGTCCCTACTGTAGAGTCTATAGCTGACAGAGAAGTCGGCCCAGTTCTCCATGAACCCAAACCCTTCCTTCCTGCACCAGCCTCTGAGCCACTTATTTAACTCCCTAATCTCCCGTTGTCTCTCTAGTGACGCTCGTGGCACTGGTAGTATTTCTGAAAACACTACCTTGGAGGTCCTGGACTTGAGCTTCTCTCCTAGTTCCCTAAAATCATTTTAAGGACCTTCCATCTCCCCCTGACTTTGTCATTGGTGCCAATGTGTACCATGACCGCCGGGTCTTCCCCAGCCCCACCCAGCAATCTGTCAATCCGATCCGCGATATGCCGAACCCGAGCACCCAGGAGACAACACACTGTTCGGCATTCACGGTCTCGGCGACAGATGACCCTGTCTGTCCGCCTAATTATAGAGTCCCCTACCACCAGCATCTGTCTGGCCTTTGCTGCAGAAAGGAACTGTGCTACAATATGAATTTCATAAGTTGAAGCACAAATTCTTTATGGGTTTGGAGATATGTCCCACGTTCCTGTAGATAAATACCACTTTACAGCTACTTCCATGAGGGATGGAGCTGTAAAGGGCCTCTACATCCAAACTTGCCAAAATCACATCCTGCAATATTCGGGATTCGCTCGAATATTTGCTTCGGCTCGGCACGGCATCACGAGCCAGCGCGGACTTGTGATGATCCGTGCCGCCCGGCCCCCTTTAAAAAAGCAGACTTACTTGTTCTGGCCGCCGCTGTCCTCTGGCTCCCCGCTCCACTGTCTTCCCTGCCGGCGCGCACTATGACCTGACGCAGCGTCAGGTCATAGTGCGCGCCGGCAGGGAAGACAGTGGAGCGGGAGCCAGAGGACAGCGGCGGCCAGAACAGGTAAGTCTGCTTTTTTAAAGTGGCTGGGTGGGCTGATCTGAGGTCTGATGGGGGCACTGGGAGCTGATCTGAGGTCTGATGGGGGCACGGCGGGGTGATCTGAGGTCTGATGGGGGCACGGCGGGGTGATCTGAGGTCTGATGGGGGCACGGCGGGCTAATCTGAGGTCTGATGGGGGCACGGCGGGCTAATCTGAGGTCTGATGGGGGCACAGCGGGCTGATCTGAGGTCTGATGGGGGCATGGCGGGCTGATCTGAGGTCTGATGGGGGCACGGCGGACTGATCTGAGGTCTGATGGGGGCACTGGGGGCTGATCTGAGGTCTGAAGGGGGACACAAGATGTTGATCTGAGGTCTGATGGGGCACAAGACGCTGACCTGAGGTCTGATGGGGGCACGGCGGGCTGATTTGAGGTCTGATGGGGGCATGGCGGGCTGATCTGAGGTCTGATGGGGGCACGGCGGGCTGATTTGAGGTCTGATGGGGGCATGGCGGGCTGATCTGAGGTCTGATGGGGGCACGGCGGACTGATCTGAGGTCTGATGGGGGCACGGCGGGCTGATCTGAGGTCTGATGGGGGCACTGGGGGCTGATCTGAGGTCTGAAGGGGGACACAAGATGTTGATCTGAGGTCTGATGGGGGCACGGCGGACTGATCTGAGGTCTGATGGGGGCACGGCGGGCTGATCTGAGGTCTGATGGGGGCACTGGGGGCTGATCTGAGGTCTGAAGGGGGACACAAGATGTTGATCTGAGGTCTGATGGGGCACAAGACGCTGATCTGAGGTCTGATGGGGGCACAAGACGCTGATCTGAGGTCTGATGGGGGCACAATGTGTTGATCTGAGGTTTATTATCCCTGTACGGTGACATCACTGTGTTTATTATCCCTGTACTGTGACATCGCTGTGTTTATTATCTCTGTACGGTGACATCACTGTGTTTATTATCCCTGTACGGTGACATCTCTGTGTTTATTATCCCTGTACAGTGACATCGCTGTGTGTATTATCCCACTGCAGGAAGAGGTAAGTGGTCTGTGTTTGTGTGTTTGTTTTCTATTTTTCAGGGTCGTGAATGCAGAGGACTACTTCGGATTCGCTGGACTACGTCGGACCAGCTTTTTTTTTTTTTTTTTCAATAAAATGGTCAAACAGGGGTCTGGGAGAGTGTTTATTTCAATAAAATGTTTTATACTGGTGTGTATTTTTTTTTTTTACAATACTACAGTTTTAGTAATTACGGCTATCTACAGACGGCCCTGAATACTAATACTGGGCTTAGTGCTTGCCGGTATGGCAGGCCAGCACTAACCCCAACATCTATTACCTCGGCACCCACCGCCACCAGGGGTGCCGGGAAGAGCCGGGTACCCGCAGGACCGGACCTTCTAAATTGAGGGTCTGGCTCTGGGGTGGCTGCAGGCTGGTAACATTAGGCTGGGAAGGGCCAATAACTGTGTCCCTTCCCACCCTGGTAGTGCCAGGCTGCTGCTGCTGGTTGTATCTGGCTGGTGAAGAAAAAAAGGGGGGGACCCCACACCATTTTTTTTTTTAAATAATGAAATTTTTGAAAAAAAAAATGGCGTGGGGTCCCCCCTTTTTTCCTTCACCAGCCAGATACAACCAGCAGCTGCAGCCTGGCACTACCAGGGTGGGAAGGGACACGGTTATTGGCCCTTCCCAGCCTAATGTTACCAGCCTGCAGCCGCCCCAGAGCCAGACCCTCAATTTAGAAGGTCCGGTCCTGCGGGTACCCGGCTCTTCCCGGCACCCCTGGTGGTGGTGGGTGCCGAGGTAATAGATGTTGGGGTTAGTGCTGGCCTGCCATACCGGCAAGCACTAAGCCCAGTATTAGTAATCAGGGCCGTCTGTAGATAGCCGTAATTACTAAAACTGTAGTATTGTAAAAAAAAAAAATACACACACACCAGTATAAAACATTTTATTGAAATAAACACTCCCCCAGACCCCTGTTTGACCATTTTATTAAAAAAAAAAAAAAAAAAAGCTAGTCCGACGTAGTCCAGCGAATCCGAAGTAGTCCTCTGCATTCACGACCCTGAAAAATAGAAAACAAACACACAAACACAGACCACTTACCTCTTCCTGCAGTGGGATAATACACACAGCGATGTCACTGTACAGGGATAATAAACACAGTGATGTCACTGTACAGGGATAATAAACACAGTGATGTCACCGTACATAGATAATAAACACAGCGATGTCACAGTACAGGGATAATAAACACAGAGATGTCACCGTACAGGGATAATAAACAACGATGTCACTGTACAGGGATAATAAGCACAATGATGCGACTTGTTAAGAAAAAAAGGTTAGCCATTTTGCAATCTGTAAAGTTCACCCGAAAGGGGGGGGGGCCCGCAAAATTTGCCTGTAGGGGGCCCCGAAATTCCTGATGGCAGCCCTGTTCCAGGGAGTACGTGTCCACATGCAATCTCCATCCTAAAAGTCATACTGAGGCTCACCACCATGCTTTACACTGCAATCTTATTGAAAGACAGACAATCAGGGGTTCACCGCCAGGTTGTCAGGCAGCATTTTTAAGTGGGTCACCATTACCGTGTCCCTGAAAATTGCCTTGGGGTCATCCCCAGACTATTGGCCAGATTTAGAAAAAATGGTGCAATTAGGGAGCCTCAGAGGCATCCCTACATGCTGCCCCTGGTGTTTCCTATGCATTTCCAAGGTGTTTCCATCATTTTCTGAGGTTTTCACATGTTGGGGCAACTTTTAGGCCCCATTCACACGACCGTATGAATGGGGCCGTATCTATCTGCAAAATTGCGGATAGATACAGCCAGGGGCGTACATAGAAATCATTGGGCCCCATAGCAAGAATCTGAATGGGGCCCCTAACCCCACCCACTACCCCAGCCCATCTCACATGCTACCCTGGCTCCTCCCATGCCACGCTCCCATTTGCCAATAAAGAAATGTATACCTGAGCTACTGAATTTATTTATTTTTTTTAAACTAAGGAGACGTTATACTGAATGGGAGCAGCAACAAGGATAGATTATACTGTATATTATACAGCATGGTATATAGATTATACTATATACTATACAGCATGGTGTACGGATTATACTGTATACTATACAGCATGGTGTACGGATTATACTGTATACTATACAGCATGGTGTACGGATTATACTGTATATTATACAGCATGGTGTACGGATTATACTGTATATTATACAGCATGGTGTACGGATTATACTGTATACTATACAGCATGGTGTACGGACTATACTGTATACTATACAGCATGGTGTACAGATTATACTGTATATTATACAGTATGGTGTACGGATTATACTGTATATTATACAGCATGGTGTATGGACTACACTGTATATTATACAGCATGGTGTACGGATTATACTGTATACTATATGCAGTGACCGGGGTGCCGTGGCTGCTACGGGGGCGACCCTTTCCCCCTCCAGGGCCCTCTAAGGTGATTTTCCTTTATGTCCCAGTGGTAGGAGTGCCAAGGGGTATTTAGGCCACTCAAGTCTTTGGTGGGATTGTCACGGAGTTCCTACCTCGTGAGACGAACAGGCCCCAGGCGGTGGCTCCGGCTGCAATAAATTTACTAGTAGTAGTAATTGAGGGTCGTCAGGTGGGAATGATGCACAGACTTGTATGAATGGTCCAACGTAGTTTTATTACTTGAACTTTGAAAACAGATGACTCAGTTCATCCTTCAGCTTGGTGTCCAGCAAGTGCAGCTTATTGCTTATACTTGGCAGATGCTTGGAAATTCAGGTTTCAGGCTTCCTGTTCTAAGCTGAGGTTACCTCCTAAGTCTGGCTTCACTTGAGAGTATTGTTGTGCCTTATTGCAGGCTATATTACTCTGTCTTTAGGGTTACAGCAGAGCTGAAGGTGCTCTACTGTCCTGCACATGTCCTCACTGATCAGGGTACAGGGGACAACTCCCTGACTAAACTGTCATTTCCTCCTCACTGCAGGAAGTTGGAAGAGCTTAACTTCTCTCCAGCAGAGGGGGTCAGAATGGACTAAGGACTGTACCATTCTGGTAAAACTACATCTGAATCTGCCATAGTATTTACTGACACCTGCTGGTACACCAGGTACATTACATGGGAAACAGTTGCATAACATTGAATATAATACACATTAATGCTGGTGATGACAGAATTACACTTCTAGAGTAGCACACAGATAGGTGCTGGTTACGCAGAGTTGTAACACTACTCTGGGGTGTTACATATACAGCATGGTGTAGGGATTATACTGTATACTATACAGCATGGTGTACGGATTATACTGTATATTATACAGCATGGTGTACGGATTATACTGTGTATTATACAGCATGGTGTAGGGATTATACTGTATACTATACAGCATGGTGTACGGATTATACTGTATACTATACAGCATGGTGTACGGACTATACTGTATACTATACAGCATGGTGTACGGACTATACTGTATACTATACAGCATGGTGTAGGGATTATACTGTATACTATACAGCATGGTGTATGGACTATACTGTATACTATACAGCATGGTGTACGGATTATACTGTATACTATACAGCATGGTGTACAGATTATACTGTATATTATACAGCATGGTGTACGGATCATACTGTGTATTATACAGTATGGTGTATGATTCATACTGTACATTGTATAGCATGGTACAGGGATTATAATATATACTGTACAACAAATGCATGGCGGTTACACCATGCAGGACAATATAACCCCTGCGCCACGCTGTACAATATACAGTACGTACAGTGTATGCATATACCCACACACACATACATACACATACTACACATACATATACACACACATACAACATAAAAACTTACTTGTCCTGACGCTGGAGGGGGCTGGGCCTTGGTCTTCTCGGCTCCTATGAAGAATCCCTATAGTTGTCCGTGCGTACGGACAACTATAGGCATTTTCAATGGGGCCGCCCGGCGTGTGTTCCGTACGCACGGAACACACGCCGGGCGGCCCCATTGAAAATGCCTATAGTTGTCCGTACGCACGGACAACTATAGAGCTTCTTCATAGGAGCCGCGGCGTATGTATCCGCAATTTTGTGGATAGATACGGCCGAACTTTTGGCCCCTGCAAAATAATTTAGGTCTCCCATAGACTTTAATGGGATTCGAGATTCGGCCCGAATCCACGAATCCCGTGGAAAATTCGGGCCGAATCCACGAATCTTTCAGGATTCGCTCAACTCTAATCCTGTTCAATATGGATGCCATCGATCTTTTTGATGACATCCATAGAATCACGTACATAGGACGGTAATGCCGTAACTAAGGGTCTCAAAATGCGGTCCATGTAGGTGCTAATGGGGTGTGTGAGGCTATTAATGTCAGACACTCGGTCTCCCTTTAAGAGGACTCAGCCCTTTATGCACCTTTGGAAGACAATAGAAGCAGGCTGTCTGCGGATACGTGGGTAACAAACTCAGATTCGGCTTTACTGATCAATTTGTGTTGGAGGGCTTGTGAAAGTAATAGAGATAGTTCCCTGCGGTATATGGGCATGGGGTTAATGGGAAGAACATGATAGCACGATTGATCCCTCAGTAAATTCAAACACATGTCTGTGTATTGTTTGTGGTCTACAATCTCTATGTTATCCCCCTTAACAGAAGGTTTAATCATAATCGAGGAATCACTTTCTAAGGCTTCCATTTCCTCCCGTGTCAGATTTCTATCAATAGCCCTGGATGTCTCCAATGTTCTTAGCTGGTCCACCACCACCCTAAGAAACACATCACAGGGCATGTGGTCCCCTATCGGCGGATTCTTGGACGATGGGGGTCTGAGGTCTGTGAAGGGCCCTTCACCCACTCCCCTATTCCCCTCTTCCCACAGCTCCGCCAGCATCCGGACATCTGCCAGATCTTCTGGATCAATACCCATAATCTCACACTGGGTCCTATCGTGCATCGCAAAGAACTTCCTCCATTTAAGCTTTCGAATAAATAAATGGAGATCCTTAACTCAGTAAAACAGCTTAAATTCATTGGTGGGAACAAAAGACAACCCCTTAGCCAAAACGTCCCTTTCAATGTGAGTAAGGGGTCTATTTAACAAATTGATGTCTGATGAAGATGAATTATACACCGGTCCTGACACTACTTTCTTTCCCTCAAAAGGTAGTTGTACAGAGGTTGCCCTCTCCCTACAAAATTGCCATGTCTCCCCCTATTCTGGGTTCTACCCCAAAAGCCTCACACACCCCATTAGCACCTATGCGGACCGCATTTTGAGACCCTTAGTTACAGCATTACCGTCCTATGTACGTGATTCTATGGATGTCATCAAAAAGATCGATGGCATCCATATTGGACAGGATGTGATTTTGGCAAGTTTGGATGTAGAGGCCCTTTACAGATCCATCCCTCATGGAAGGGGCTGTGAAGTGGGACATATCTCCAACCCCATAATGAATTTGTGCTTCAACTTATAAAATTCATATTGGAGCATAATTCCTTTTTGTTTAATAAATATTACCATCAAGTAAAAGGAGTTGCCATGGGGAGCCTGTGTGCCCCCACTTTTGCTAACTTATATCTGGGCAGATGGAAACAGGAGATTTTCTCTGAAAGGGCACTGATGGAATTTTCGTCATTGATTACACTATGGTTGAGGTATATTGACGACGTGCCGATCTTATGAAAAGGGAATGCTAAATCATTCAGCTCTTTTGTTGACAGAATTAATGACAACAATTGGGGTCTCTTTTTTACTTATGAGTCCCATACATCACACATCACATTTTTGGATTTAACTATCTACAAAAACAGTGATGGTACTTTGGGGACTCGATTATTTAGAAAGAAGACGGCCACCAATAGCCTGTTGGGGTGGAATAGTTGTCATCCACCGGCCCTTAAACATGGGATTCCTAAAGGCCAATACTTACGTCTCTGACGAAACTGCTCAGCAATGTTGGATTTCAATTTAGCTGCAGAAGACCTTCAACAAAGATTTAGGCATCGAGGATACCCAAATACTGTTTTTAAACAGGCATACGAACATGCCCTGAGTCGCGAAAGGGGCTCTCTTTTCATCCGGCGTCAACAGGAGGATGGGATAGAGCAGATCCGTATTATTGGCAACTTTGATACTATGCATACCCAGGTTAAGAAGGTGTTTGGTAGATTCTGGGGCATTCTTGAAGCGGATCTGGATATTGGGCACTTGGTGAGTAAAACTCCAAAGATCACTTATCACCATGGAAGGAATATTAGAGATTGTTTGGTACATAGCCTTTATCTGCCATATCCCCAAACTTCACAAACTTCACAATCACAGTCCGGGCTGGGTCTGGGGGGTGGTGTGTCAGTAGCGCTCCTGGTTACGGGACAGGTCCGGACTGGGCGGTGTACATTACGGCCTAGGGGCGGAGTATAGGGTTTTTAACCCGCAAGTTTTGGCAGCCGCCTTACAGCCGCACTAGTGCAGAGAGCACAGCCACAGAGAGAAGTGGCGTGCTCGTATGTTTGTTTGTCAGCAGCATGACTAGCTTTAGCTTTATGTTCTTGAGGAAGGTCTCATAAGCAATAAAGGAGTGCAGTTAGCGAGTTCATTTGCTTCCCTGCTTCATCCTATTTGGTCTGACCAGGCAGACTCACAGTGTTAGAACTGTAGAAGCACTGATTTCTGGCCTGACTCAGATGAGGGGGAATAGCCTGACATAGAGGTAAGGTGTTGCAGTGGCTGTAATTTAGCATAGGCTTCTACGTCCTCTATGCAGGAATCCCCACGGTTATATCTTTGGAAAGGACTGTTAAGAGACTGCCCAGGTTTTAATAAGTGGTTATTGAATAAAGTTTTGTTTTTGTTTTTTTTCATTTTTAGGCGTCCATTAAGCTTAGTGACTAGGGATGAGCGAACTTTTGAAAAGTTCGGTTCGCTTCGGCGAACTTTCGTGAAGTTCGGATTCGTACGAACCGAACCTAAAACAAACCTTGCTATAACGGCTGAATAATTGCTGCTACAATAATGGGAGTCTGATAGGGTATAGTTTCGTTTACTTGCAATTGCTATTACAATGAAAAAAGTGGAAAAAATCCAAGTGACTTCAACAACGGGGACGCAAAATATACGCATATTTGAGAATTTACACTAATGCGTACGCTAATGCGAACATTCCCGCACAAATAACGAACATACAGTCTAGCGTTGTCAAAGGTACGCTATTTAACTGAATGAATATGTACGCATTAGCGTACGCATACACTGCGTCTGCGAACATTCCTACTCAAGTAACGAACATACAGTCTAGCGTTGTCAAAAGTACGCTACTTAACTGAATATGTACGCATTAGCGTACGCATACACTGCGTCTGTGAACGTTCCTACTCAAGTAACAAACATACAGTCTAGCATTGTCAAAGGTACACTACTTAATAATGTACACTAATGCGTACTCTAATGCGTATGAATTCATAAAATGCGTGTACACATTAGTGAACATTCTCAAATATGAGTATATTTAGGGTATGGCATATGGCATATTCCATACCCTAAATATACGCATATTTGAGAATGTTCGCTAATGTGTACGCATTTTATGAATTCCTACGCATTAGCGTACGCATTAGCTTACATTCTCAAATATGCGTATATTTTGAGTCGCCGTTATGTTAACCAGATTCGTTACGAACTTTCTCAAAATTCGGTTCGGTGACGAACCGAACTTTTGGGAAAGTTCGTAACTAGAGATGAGCGAGTAGTGAAATATTCGAAAGTTCGAAATTCGATTCGAATAGACCGCGAAATTCGACTATTCGACCGATTATCGAATCCCATTAAAGTCTATGGGAAAAAAATGCTCGCCACTTGGAAATCTCAATTCGACCACTTGGAGGTCACCAAGTCCACCCTGAAACCTCAGAAAAGGATGCCAACACTGCTGGAATGCAACTGGGACAGCAGGGGAAGCATGTCTGGGTGCATATAACGCGCCCAAGTCGCACTATTACGCCACTATCAAAGCCTCTCAACAATACACTCCAAAGAAAATATAACCTCTCTGTAAAATGAGACCATACAAGGAAACCTTCTTTCCTCTACATTGCCATGGACCCCAAGCCAAACTAGACAAAAAAGAAGATGAAATTCTGCATCCCTTAAAATCACGTTGCCTATGACAACCACAGATGGCATAGGCAAGGGGGAAAGCAAATAGACCCCACCCCTAATTGTCATTGTGTGTGTGTGTGAGATGTGGTCAGACATGTCTTCTTTAAAATGTAAAAGCAACTGAAACACATGCAGAAGCCTTAAAATGCCCAAATTGTTGGCGCTTGAGATGTCAGTGACCCGACCTGGCCCAGTGTCATGTCTAGCAGGTAAAGCAGTGGGGATGTTGAGGGATGCGTAGGACCGCAAAAGGCAGGAAGAGGCCGTGGGCTGGCCAGAGGCTCATGGAAAATTTTGTGGAGGCCCAAGAGGTGAGACGTCTTAAAAATTGTGTGGAGGCTAAAGAGGTGAGACCTCTTAAAAATTATGTGGAGGCCCAAGAGCTGAGACCTCTTAAAAATTATGTGGAGGCCCAAGAGGTGAGACCTCTTAAAAATTATGTGGAGGCCCAAGAGGTGAGACGTCTTAAAAATTGTGTGGAGGCTAAAGAGGTGAGACCTCTTAAAAATTATGTGGAGGCCCAAGAGGTGAGACCTCTTAAAAATTATGTGGAGGCCCAAGAGGTGAGACCTCTTAAACATTTTGTGGAGGCCCAAGAGGTGAGACCTCTTAAAAATTATGTGGAGGCCCAAGAGGTGAGACCTGTTAAAAATTGTGTGGAGGCTAAAGAGGTGAGACCTCTTAAAAATTGTTTGTAGGCCCAAGAGGTGAGACCTCTTAAAAATTATGTGGAGGCCCAAGAGGTGAGACCTCTTAAAAATTATGTGGAGGCCAAAGAGGTGAGACCTCTTAAAAATTGTGTGGAGGCTAAAGAGGTGAGACCTGTTAAAAATTTTGTGGAGGCCCAAGAGGTGAGACCTTGATAAAATTTTGTGGAGGCCCAAGAGGTGAGACCTGTTAAGAGGTGAGACCTCTTAAAAATTATGTGGAGGCCCAAGAGGTGAGACCTCTTAAAAATTTTGTGGAGGCCCAAGAGGTGAGACCTTGATAAAATTTTGTGGAGGCCCAAGAGGTGAGACCTGTTAAAAATTTTGTGGAGGCCCAAGAGGTGAGACCTTGATAAAATTTTGTGGAGGTCCAAGAGGTGAGACCTGTTAAAAATTTTGTGGAGGCCCAAGAGGTGAGACCTTGATAAAATTATGTGGAGGCCCAAGAGGTGAGACCTGTTAAAAATTTTGTGGAGGCCCAAGAGGTGAGACCTGTTAAAAATTTTGTGGAGGCCCAAGAGGTGAGACCTTGATAAAATTTTGTGGAGGCCCAAGAGGTGAGACCTCTTAAACATTTTGTGGAGGCCCAAGAGGTGAGACCTCTTAAAAATTTTGTGGAGGCCCAAGAGGTGAGACCTCTTAAAAATTATGTGGAGGCCCAAGAGGTGAGACCTCTTAAAAATTATGTGGAGGCCCAAGAGGTGAGACCTCTTAAACATTTTGTGGAGGCCCAAGAGGTGAGACCTCTTAAACATTTTGTGGAGGCCCAAGAGGTGAGACCTCTTAAACATTTTGTGGAGGCCCAAGAGGTGAGACCTTGATAAAATTTTGTGGAGGCCCAAGAGGTGAGACCTTGATAAAATTTTGTGGAGGCCCAAGAGGTGAGCCATAAATATATACATTTTTCTTATTTACGGAGCAATTCTACGGCGGTTAAGGAGGAGGAGGTGGAGGAGGAAATGGCACTTCATACAGATGGCACTTCACTTTTGGCTGCTTTCCACTGTTGGAGAAGCAAAGTCCGGGTCAATCCACTTGCTGTTCATTTTGATTAGCGTCAGCCTGTCGGCACTGTCGGTTGACAGGCGGCTGCGCTTATCGGTTATAATGCCCCCGGCTGCGCTGAACACCCTTTCTGATAGCACGCTGGCGGCAGGGCAGGCAAGCACCTCCAAGGCGTACAGGGACAGTTCCAGCCACGTGTCCAACTTGGAGACCCAGTAAGTGTAGGACGCCGAGGGATCGGGGAGGACAGGGGTACGGTCTGCCAGGTACTCCCGCAACATCCGCCGATACTTGTCCCTCCTGCTGATAGCGGGCCCCGCAGTGATGGAAGTTGCACGAGGGGGTGCCATGAACGTGTCCCACACCTTGGAGAGTGTTCCCCTGGTGGCTGTGGGCCTGATTGATGTTGTGGGACTCTGGGAGACCCTCTCCTCTCTGCCGCCAGCGAAGGTGGGTGGGAAAATCTCCATCATGTTCTGCACGAGTTCCCTCTGGTATTCCAGCAATCGATTCGTCCTCTCCTCTACCGGAATAAAAGAGGAGACGTTATCTTTATACCTGGGGTCCAGGAGTGCGAAGACCCAGTACAGTTTGTTCTCCACTATCCGGACAACACGTGTGTCCCGGGAAAAGCAGCCCAGCATGAAGTCAGCCATGTGTACCAGACTCTGAATAGGCATTACGTCACTGCCCCCACCAGAAGGATCACTTGCCATTTCCTCCTCTTCCTCTTCCGCCTCCTCTCCGCCCCATCCGCACTGAACCAATGGGACGCACACAGCCTGACTGCTACCCTCGCCGCCAGCATCCTCCTCCTCTTCCACAGCCACCTCCACGTCATCCTCCTCCTCCTCATCCTCCTCCTCCTGCAACTGCCACCGTGAAGCAGACAAAAGTGTGGTCTGACTGTGTAGCTCCGTTGCGTCTCCTCCTACCCCCGTCTCCTCTGCGTGCAATGCGTTCTCCCTTATTGCGATGAGTGATTCTTTAAGGACGCATAGGAGCGGGATGGTTACGCTCACTATAGCGTCCTCGCTGCTGACCTTCTTGGTGGACTCCTCAAAGATACGCAGTACATCGCATATGTCTGCCATCCATGGCCACTCGTGGTTGGCAAACTGAGGGAGCTGAGTTGGAGGCACGCGTGGATTCATAATCTGGTACTCCATCAATGCTCTCTGCTGCTCACACACCCTGGCTAACATGGAATAGGTGGAATTCCAGCGAGTCGGCAGGTCGCACAACAGCCGATGTTCAGGCAAATGGAGGCGTTGCTGGAGTTTTTTTAAGCTAGCAGCAGCTACAGTTGACTTCCGAAAGTGAGCGCACAAGCGCCGCACTTTCACCAGTAGCTCTGCCAGGTTGGGGTAAGTCTTTAGAAATTTTTGGACTACCAGATTAAAAACGTGGGCCAGGCATGGTACGTGATTGAGTTCGGCAAGCTCCAGAGCCGCCACCAGGTTACGGCCGTTATCGCACACGACCATGCCTGGTCCTAGCTGCAGCGGCGACAGCCACATCTCCGTCTGCTGCAATATGGCGTCCCTCACTTCTGGGGCGCTGTGCTTCCTGTCGCCCAAGCTGATGAGCTTAAGCACCGCCTGCTGACGTCTCCCCGCGCCAGTGCTGCAACGCTTCCAGCTAGCGGCTGAGGGCGATGTTAAGGCAGAGGAGGAGGAGGAGGAAGAGGAGGGGGGTGTATCAGAACCCATGCTGGCAATCTTGGGCGGGGGTGGTAGGTAGGCCGTCTCTGTTTGCGACCCCGTCCCCGCTTCCACAACATTCACCCAGTGTGCCGTCAAAGAAATGTATCGTCCCTGGCCGCAAGCGCTTGTCCACGAGTCGGTGGTCAAGTGGACCTTTGCGCTGACTGCGTACCTCAGGGCCCGCCTGATGTTACGCGACACGTGCTGGTGCAGGGCGGGGACGGCACTCCGGGAAAAGTAGTGGCGGCTGGGGACGGAATAGCGAGGTGCGGCAGCCGCCATCAGGTCGCGGAAGGCCTGCGTCTCCACAAGCCTAAACGGCAACATCTCCAGGGCCAGCAGTTTGGAGATGTGGCAGTTTAAGGCTTGGGCTTGGGGGTGACTCGAGGCGTACTTCCGCCTGCGGTCGAACGCCTGCGAGATGGACAGTTGTTGGGACGAGGAGTGTGAAGGTGCAGGCGAAGAGGCGGGGGAAGGGGAGGCTGAAGGAGAAGGCCCCAAAGTAGCCGAGGCAGAGGCAGATGTGGAGGTGTCCTGGCTGGAGGTCTGGACCGCAGTGGCAGCACACAACAAAGGGGAAGAGGCAGTGGCAGCAAGACCGGGCGCAGGTTGTATTGCGTTTGCTCTCTCCCACTCAGCCCAGTGCTTGAATTCCAAGTGACGTCGCATGCCTGAGGTGGTCATATTGCTCTTCTCAGAGCCCCTACTCAGTTTTGAGTGGCAGAGTGTGCAAACCGCGCTCAGTTTGTCATCCGCACAAACATTAAAAAATCTCCACACCACAGAAGTACGAGGCCTCGATGGGGGAGCTTCGCGCGACTGCCCGCTGCCGGGAACAGCTTCGGCCCTGCTGGCTGTGGCCTCACTTCTCTGTCTGGACTGTCCTCTGCCTATGGACATCCCTCTGCCTGTGGACATCCCTCTGCCTCTGGACATCCCTCTGCCTCTTGCTGCCTTTTTCGGTGCTGCGCAGACCACCACCTCTCCACTGCTTTCCTCGCTGGACATCACCCCTGGCCAAGTGGGGTCGGTCATTTCGTCATCCACCACCTCCTCTTCCACTTCCTCACTCTGCTCCTCCTGCTGCCCACTGGACATTCCAACAGCCTCCCTTGATGGCAACTGCGTCTCATCATCATCATCGCTCATGATAACAGATGCTGGCTCAGGGTCCACATCAGCAGGAGATGGCGAAAACTCAAGTGTTTGGGCATCACTACAAACAAATTCCTCTGCTAGCTCCTGGGATTCTTCCGGCACATCTGAAAAAGGACCCGAAAAGAGCTCCTGGGAGGGGTCAATGGTGGGATGACTCTGTTGGCCAGGTGTGGAGGAAGGAGGGTCAGAGTGAGACTGTGTGGATGACTGGCTGGTGGACAACTGTGTGGAAGCGCTATCGGCTATCCATTGCACCACCTGTTCAACCTGCTCAGGCCTCAACAGCGGTGTAACCCGCCCCCTGCTTAACTGTCCCATAAAGGCAGGGATTCTGGATGAGCGGGATCCTGGCTGACCCTCACCAGCACGCATTGTATCCCCACTGGCTTCAACAAGGCCCCCAACAGCATTTCCGCGCCCCCGTCCTCGTCCACGTCCTATTCCGCTAGCCCCCCTCCGCATTTTATTTTTTTTTTGTTACAATATTTTGCCTTCACAGCCGTGAAATTATTTTGCAAGAGAACGCACAGTACAGTTGCCAATTATGAGGCCTATATATTTTATATTTCAAGGTACACAGCCGTGTACTAACTGTTCAGACGGTGTGTATTAACACCAGGTATTTAAATTAGTTTGCAAGAGAACGCACAGTACAGTTGCCAATTATAAGGCCTATATATTTTATAGTTCAAGGTACACAGCCGTGTACTAACTGTTCAGACGGTGTGTATTAACACCAGGTATTTAAATTAGTTTGCAAGAGAACGCACAGTACAGTTGCCAATTATAAGGCCTATATATTTTATAGTTCAAGGTACACAGCCGTGTACTAACTGTTCAGACGGTGGGTATTAACACCAGGTATTTAAATTATTTTGCAAGAGAACGCACAGTACAGTTGCCAATTATAAGGCCTATATATTTTATAGTTCAAGGTACACAGCCGTGTACTAACTGTTCAGACGGTGTGTATTAACACCAGGTATTTAAATTAGTTTGCAAGAGAACGCACAGTACAGTTGCCAATTATAAGGCCTATATATTTTATAGTTCAAGGTACACAGCCGTGTACTAACTGTTCAGACGGTGTGTATTAACACCAGGTATTTAAATTAGTTTGCAAGAGAACGCACAGTACAGTTGCCAATTATAAGGCCTATATATTTTATAGTTCAAGGTACACAGCCGTGTACTAACTGTTCAGACGGTGTGTATTAACACCAGGTATTTAAATTATTTTGCAAGAGAACGCACAGTACAGTTGCCAATTATAAGGCCTATATATTTTATAGTTCAAGGTACACAGCCGTGTACTAACTGTTCAGACGGTGGGTATTAACACCAGGTATTTAAATTAGTTTGCAAGAGAACGCACAGTACAGTTGCCAATTATAAGGCCTATATATTTTATAGTTCAAGGTACACAGCCGTGTACTAACTGTTCAGACGGTGGGTATTAACACCAGGTATTTAAATTATTTTGCAAGAGAACGCACAGTACAGTTGCCAATTATAAGGCCTATATATTTTATAGTTCAAGGTACACAGCCGTGTACTAACTGTTCAGACGGTGTGTATTAACACCAGGTATTTAAATTAGTTTGCAAGAGAACGCACAGTACAGTTGCCAATTATAAGGCCTATATATTTTATAGTTCAAGGTACACAGCCGTGTACTAACTGTTCAGACGGTGTGTATTAACACCAGGTATTTAAATTAGTTTGCAAGAGAACGCACAGTACAGTTGCCAATTATAAGGCCTATATATTTTATAGTTCAAGGTACACAGCCGTGTACTAACTGTTCAGACGGTGGGTATTAACACCAGGTATTTAAATTATTTTGCAAGAGAACGCACAGTACAGTTGCCAATTATAAGGCCTATATATTTTATAGTTCAAGGTACACAGCCGTGTACTAACTGTTCAGACGGTGGGTATTAACAACAGGTATTTAAATTATTTTGCAAGAGAACGCACAGTACAGTTGCCAATTATAAGGCCTATATATTTTATAGTTCAAGGTACACAGCCGTGTACTAACTGTTCAGACGGTGGGTATTAACAACAGGTATTTAAATTATTTTGCAAGAGAACGCACAGTACAGTTGCCAATTATAAGGCCTATATATTTTATAGTTCAAGGTACACAGCCGTGTACTAACTGTTCAGACGGTGTGTATTAACACCAGGTATTTAAATTAGTTTGCAAGAGAACGCACAGTACAGTTGCCAATTATAAGGCCTATATATTTTATAGTTCAAGGTACACAGCCGTGTACTAACTGTTCAGACGGTGGGTATTAACAACAGGTATTTAAATTATTTTGCAAGAGAACGCACAGTACAGTTGCCAATTATAAGGCCTATATATTTTATAGTTCAAGGTACACAGCCGTGTACTAACTGTTCAGACGGTGGGTATTAACAACAGGTATTTAAATTATTTTGCAAGAGAACGCACAGTACAGTTGCCAATTATAAGGCCTATATATTTTATAGTTCAAGGTACACAGCCGTGTACTAACTGTTCAGATGGTGTGTATTAACACCAGGTATTTAAATTATTTTGCAAGAGAACGCACAGTACAGTTGCCAATTATAAGGCCTATATATTTTATAGTTCAAGGTACACAGCCGTGTACTAACTGTTCAGACGGTGGGTATTAACAACAGGTATTTAAATTATTTTGCAAGAGAACGCACAGTACAGTTGCCAATTATAAGGCCTATATATTTTATAGTTCAAGGTACACAGCCGTGTACTAACTGTTCAGACGGTGGGTATTAACAACAGGTATTTAAATTATTTTGCAAGAGAACGCACAGTACAGTTGCCAATTATAAGGCCTATATATTTTATAGTTCAAGGTACACAGCCGTGTACTAACTGTTCAGACGGTGGGTATTAACACCAGGTATTTAAATTAGTTTGCAAGAGAACGCACAGTACAGTTGCCAATTATAAGGCCTATATATTTTATAGTTCAAGGTACACAGCCGTGTACTAACTGTTCAGACGGTGTGTATTAACACCAGGTATTTAAATTAGTTTGCAAGAGAACGCACAGTACAGTTGCCAATTATAAGGCCTATATATTTTATATTTCAAGGTACACAGCAGTAGTGCCAAATATAGTTTGGTATGTAGCAGAGCACCTAATACACCACTAATGCCTCTCTCTGTCCCTACTCCAGCAGCTATCCCTGAATACAGCAGCCGTTCTCTGTAAAGTCTATATTGTAGTAAAGCTATAACTGTACTGCACTATAGTAGCCCTGATAAGGGCTTTTAATCACGCTCCTGCCTGTCCAACAGCTAAAACCTGTCTCTCCCTTCTCCAGCCTCTGTCCCTGACTAAGTTCACGCAGCATATGCTTACGAGCAGGAAGAGCTGAGTTTTTAATATTCGAGGTCACATGGTTTTTCCAGCCAATCCATGTAGACGCCGTTTTCGCTCTGCCAGCGTGCTCAGCGTGCCTGTCATACCCCCCCTGCATGGTGATTGTTGGAAAAAGAGCGCCAGGGAAGGTGGGAGGGGAAACGAATTCTAAGTGCGCCATCGCCGTTATACTCGAACGAAATCGAGTACGCCGAATAGCGTAGTATTCGATCGAATACCAGCTCGATCGAACACTACTCGCTCATCTCTATTCGTAACGAATCTGGTTCGTTACGGTTCGGTTCGCTCATCCCTATTAGTGACCCCTGTTAAATTACTAACTCTGTACCCTTCTTACACTGACTCCTGTGATTTCCAGATAGAGATTACATCATACAGGAGGTACAAATTTATACAACTGGTCGCTAACAACTAACATCGGATGTATAATAACCAGAGAGATATTTGGATCTTTTTAGAATGAATGAATTGCAATTCATTCATGTGTTTTTAGAATATTTTATTTGTCTGTTTTTTTTATATTAAAAGGGAGTTTTTCACCTGATTTTCACCAATATAACTAAGACACTTTGTGTCTGTATTACATGTCCAGGAAAAGCACTTTTATTCTGCAGGAAAACGGCTCCCAAGTGCCCAGATCTGCTGCTGGAAGTGCTCAAGCAAACCAGACTGAAGATGGGAGGGTTGCTTTAGCTGCTCATATCTTGGGATTGGAAGCAGATAGAAAAATGGTTCTGACCTTCTTTGAAAGCTGGCATTCCAAAATTACAGCATTGTATCCAGTATATCAGAAGATATAGCTGTTAGTGTCAGCTAGACACTAAGGTGCTGTTTTCCAGCAGAATAAAAGTGCTTTTTCTAAACATGGAATAAAGGCACAGAATACATACAGGTATGTCTGCAATGTGTCTACAATCTTCTCTGTGGCAGTGCTCTTAGTTATATAGGTGAAAAACAGGTAAAAGACTCCCGTTAATAAATTTGAGATTTAATCGTATGACATTCCTGGGTTTCTCCAAATGAAGTGTGCCTGTCTATATTTATAATTAAATTCATGATGCAGATACTGCCTACATAAGATTTCAGAGTATTAAGTTGGTCCCTCCCCCGCAATCTGGAAAAAAGAATCCCAGTGGATTTTTAGATTACATACTTTCAAACCCCAGGAGATTACATCTTTCATCTATTTCATTGACTAAAGCAGAAACTATGATGTGCCTGCACGAACGACAGTACGATCGGGTGATTAGTGACACATTTAGATGGGCACATTGTCGGGAACGAGTGTTTGCAGGAAAGGTTGCTCCCTAAAATCTGAACTTGAGCCTAACTAAAACCCCAGTGCAGTCAATGGGGATCCGAACTTTAGTGCACTAAAATAGTTGTAGTAAGGGCTAGAGGGCTGCAAAAGGAAGCAAAATATAGGTAAGAGCATGTCCTGCAAACAAAGGTGGATAGGGAAATCACTTAAAATAACGTAGAATACAAAAAAAAAAAAATAATAATCTAGGAGGCGGAGGTCAAAGTGGAGTAGGAGGTTTATTTTATTTTTCCTTTTTTTTATTTATTTAATTTATAAATTTGGGAAGGCTCCAAAACATTGGGAAATGGCAAACAGAACAAACAAACTGCGCTGGGTTTGGCTGGTATACATGTCTACTCAGCACAAGGTACAGGCAAGTCCCTTGGGATCCATGCCTGGTTCATTTTAATGAACGTGAGCTTGTCCACGTTGGCTGTGGACAGGCGGCTGCGTTGGCAACTTCTTTCTTCTCCTCCACCTCTGCCTTCACCTTGTGCTTCCACTGATCCCCACCTTTCAGGTGGGAATGCAATCAGTAGCGCGTCTACCAGCATGCACTTGTACTCACACATCTTCCATTCACGCTTCAGTAACGAAATTAAGGATGGCATTTTTTCCTTGTAGCGGGGATCCACCAGGGTGGCCACCCAGTAATCAGCACTGGTTAGAATATGGGCAACTTGGCGGTTGTTGCCCAGGCACTGCAGCATGCAGTCACTCATGTGTGCCAGGCTGCCCAGAGGCAACAACAAGCTGCATGAAACCGGCTAGGTCGTGAGCTGCTATGAGAATTCACCCATTATCGCACACCACCAGGCCGGGCTTGAGGCTCAGAGGCACCAACCATTTATTGGTCTGTTCTTCGATGCCTGTCCATAGCTCATGCGCGGTGTGGGATTTTTCCCCCAAACAGATGAGTCTGCCACTTGGTTGTGCAAGTCAAGGATGCTTGCACAGTGCTCCTTGGGATGTTTAAAGCTTGGGAAATCTTTTGGTGTCCAAATCCGGCTTTAAACTTCTCCACAACAGTATCACGGACCTGCCTGGTGTGTTCCTTGGTCTTCATGATGCTCTCTGTGCTTTAAACAGAACCCTGAGACTATCACAGAGCAGGTGCATTTTTACGGAGACTTGATTACACACAGGTGGATTTTATTTATCTTCACCAGTCATTTAGGACAACATTGGATCATTCAGAGATCCTCAATGAACTTCTGGAGTAAGTTTTCTGAACTGAAATAGGCTGAATAATTTTGCACGCCCCACTTTTCAGTTTTATTGTTACAAAAAAAGTTTAAATGATCCAATAAATTTCGTTCCACTTCACAATTGTGACCCACTTGTTGATTCTTCACCAAAAATTTAAAATGTTATATCTTTTTGTTTGAGGCCTGAAATGTGGCAAACGGTTGAAAAGTTCTAGGGGTCCGAATACTTTCGCAAGGCATTGTAGAAGTCCTTTTATCATGTATACTTACTTCTTGCTACCATATATGTTCTCCCATTACTTAAGTACTGTACTGTACTTCTAAAGCTGTGATGATTTCTGGGATGTTCATTTCACATTCACATCCCATTATCCTATGCAAGATACACAAGATATGTCCCCACTGCTTGGCAACTGAGAGCTCCCCCTGTTAGTCTGGTCCACTCACGTGATGCCCTAATGACACATACATGCTTAGGGGTGGGGCACTTTGAGCAGCATGTTAGAGGAATAGGTGGAGCTATTTTTATAAATAGTCATTGTTGTGGTGCTTGGCCAGCATCAGTGCCAAACAGCATGCCTCAGCATACCACTTATGCAGTGCACCCACCATACTGATTGAATACCGAATTCCTACTGACTCTTGATGATGTAGAGATACAAGAAATGTGTAGGATCAATTTAATTAACTGTCTCACAGGGAAAAGCAGCATTCAGCAGCCATAGACAGGGAATTCCCTTAATGTTGCCCAGGACACCCAACTAGACCCCATGTATATATCTGGTCAGTGTGCTTCTTCTATTAATCAACTAGCTGAAGGACCCGGCTTCGCCCGGGTATATTTAATCTATTTCATTTAATGTTTGTGTGTGTGTCGTTAAAAGATATTGAGAGTGACCTCTACAGTGCCCGCCCCTTAACAGAAACATCCACAGCGCCTCCCCTTTAACTGTGACCTCCACAGCAGCTAGGGTGGCCACTGTCTCCACCCCAGAAAGCCGGACCTCACCGGCCATTCCCCCAAACGTGAAGCAGCGCCCCCGGTCCCCATAAAGCCACACCACTAAAAATGAGGCCATGAAAACACGGAGGAGAAGCTGTCTGAGCGTGAGCTACTAAAAGGGTGGACATCCCTGCGTCTGTCCAAGCACTGCGCCGGATGGAGAACAGGGAGCCAGAAAACTGGACTGTCCAGCCTAAAGCCGGACATCTGGCCCCCCCTAACATCAGCCTGCCCCTAGGGTGGCCAGAGGTCCCGTTTTAGGCTGGACAGTCTGGCTTTCAGACTCCCTGTCCACCGTCCGGCACAGTGCCTGGACAGACACTGGGATGTCCACCCTTTCAGTAGCTCACGCTCAGACAGCTTTTCCTCCATGTCTTCACAGAACCAGGGGGCGTAGCCTCGTGTTTAGGGGGTTTGGCTTCATGGGGACAGATGGCAAGTCTTCACATTGGGGGAAGGCTGGACATTCTGGCTTTCAGACTCCCTGTCATCTGTCATGCGCAGGGCCTGGATGGACACAGGGATGTCCTTTTGAACAGCTCAGGTCAGAGACCCCTAGTTCCAATAACTAACAGTAAACCTAAGAAAACTCACAAGAGATGGTAAAGACGGGGCAGACAAAACACATCTACTGGCCCCTCTTTTCCTTCTATTTCATCTTTGCCGGTTTCGTCTCAGTCTCAGCCTTTTTTATACCCAAATCAGACTCCATACCATCTCCGGGATCGACCCAAGGCCAACGAGGCACGACCCCAGATGACACCCTCCACATAATTAACCTATCAAGCCACTGTTTGACTGATAGTGAGATGTCGCTATTAAAGAAAGGTCTTTCATTTGTACCAACTACAACGTTTGACCTGTTTGTCTGGGTTAAGGACTTGAACCTCTTTTGTCGACGCCTAAAGTGGTTCAAGTTCTATTAGAACTCAAATAAACAGACGTGTCATGAAATGGATATACATCCTAAATACTTTCTAGATTTTCAGACGCTTATGGATCCGTGGGAAGAGGGGACTAGAACGCCCGGTGAGGGTCCCTTCACCGACTTACGTTTACGAAGTAAAAAATCTCCTCCATCTACGAATACGGATCACATTGACATTTTTCTTCAAATGGTAACATCAGAGATTGGTAAAATAACTATAGGCAGTGATTTTCATCATAATTTGACTCGCAATGAGTCCTGTGCCCTTAGAAATCTTGAACAGGACTCCTCCTTAGTCTTCAAACCTTCTGACAAAGGGGGGAATCTTGTGATTCTTGATCACAATAAGTATATTAAAATGTGTATGGACCTTCTGTGTGACAAGAAGAGTTATTGTGTCCTTACCGCTGACCCTGCAGTTTCCTTCTTAGCGTCTCTTAAACAGATTTTACTTTGTGGACTTGCTGACAAGGTGATCAATGAGACCGAATATAATTTCCTACTCCCTGTCACACCACAAACCGCTACATTCTATGCACTACCTAAAATCCATAAAGGACTGCGAACACTCAAAGGTCGCCCGATAGTCTCGGGAGTGGACTCTCTTACTCATCATTGCGGCATATATCTAGAAAAAATCCTTAGTGGCTTTGTCACCTCACTATGGACTTCCTTCGTAAAATCGAGCGTCTCTCTTTGGATCTGGGCTCAAAACTCGCGAGCATAGATGTAGAATCTATATACACTTCCATTCCCCACTAGAGAGGACTACAAGCTGTAGCCTTCTTCCTAAACACACGAAGCACGCAGTTTACTAAACATAATCAATTTGTTTTGGATTTGTTATTGTTTTTAACACATAATTATTTTATCTTCCTTGGGTCCTATTACCACCAGCTCAGGGGGACCGCGATGGGGAGTCCCTGTGCCCCATCATACGCTAACCTCCTCCTGGGCTGGTGGGAGGACACACATGTTTTCTCTGATCAATTTTTGACCTGGAACGATGATATAGCATTTTGGTCACGCTATATCGATGACGTGTTTTTGATTTGGACCGGGAGTAGTGATTCCTTTGGGCTATTCATGTTGGCACTTAATGATAATCAGATCGGCCTTTTCTTCACTTCTGTCATTGATGACACATCTCTCACCTTTCTGGATCTGTTGGTCCAAAAACATGACGATCACCTAGTCACATCAGTATTTCGTAAACCTACTGCGACAAACAATATCCTACACTGGAATAGCCATCATCCCTTTACACTCAAGTGGGGTATTCCGAAAGGTCAGTTTCTGCGCATGCGTAGAAACTGTTCCGACCGTGAGAGTTTCTTTAGGGAGTCCAGGAAACTGTTTAATCGTTTACGTTCAAGAGGATACCCCAAAAGGGTTCTGAGGGATGCCTTTAGGAATGTCAAGGGACAGGAATGATCTCCTTGTCCCGAAGGCAAAGGACTCAGCTGATACTTCCACAATCAGACTCTTTTCCACTTTTGATAACGCCAATAGGGAAATTAGACATATTTTGGCCTATCCTTCTTATGGATCCTGACTTGTCCAAGGTAATGACTCCCTTTCCTCAAATAACCTATCATAAAGGCAGGAGCCTCAAATATCGTCTGGTTCACAGTCATTATGCTGGACCTAAGAGGATGGGGACATGGTTGGACAGAAGACAGTCTGGGGTTCATAAATGTGGATCTCGTAAAGCTTGTATGTATCTTCAATCTGTGAGAGAGATTACTTGCTCAGTGACCCATGTATCCTACAAAATCAAGGACTTTATTAATTGTAAGAGTACAGGGGTCATTTACCTCTGTCAATCCCCCTGTCCGTTAAACTATGTGGGCAAAACTACTCGAGAGCTGAGACGCCGGATATTGGAGCACGTCAATGACATCAAAAATAAAAAAGACACTCCGGTGGCCAATCACTTTAATGAATGTCACAATGGCGATCTGAAAAGTGTTCGTTTTTCGGCCATCCAACTGGTGCCACGCTCCCCAAGACGGGGTGACTGGGATCGTAAGATCTTACAAAGAGAAACTGAATGGATTTATCATTTTCGCTCCCAATCACCCCTTGGTCTTAATGAGAGACTTACGTTTACTTGCTTTATTTAATTTTGTTTGACTTAGTCTCCCTTTCAACTATTATTTAATATTTGTATGCAAGCCTGCCCTTACTGGTCAGGGGCACGGGAAGTGCCTTATTCTGTCAGGTGATTGATTATCCTCACCTTATCTTATATATATATATATATATATATATATATATCCCCATTATTAATTTTCACACCTCAGCGAATTTTGATTCTCTGCCAGACAGGCATTTTAGGACATTATTTGATGTCTGTCAACCTTTGCCGCCTGTTTTTGCCTGTTATCATGTGCCAACCTGTGCGTCTCTTCTACAAAGACGCATAATTTGGGGCGCCTTTAAGCATCTTCTCATGCTGACCGATTTTGCGCTCCATACGTGCGTTCCATTCACAGGAAGCACGTTAGCGGTTGGCCGGAATCGTGCGGTGATATGACCGCTTGCGTTCCATTTGTGCGTTCCACTTACCGGAAGCACACTCAGCGAGGGGCCGGAAGCGTATTCCAGCGCGGCCTTTTAATCCCGGCAGAACGCTTGTTCGATGCGCTCTTCGCCAGCTGGGATGTATTCACCTGTACTTTCCATCAATGTAAGTCATTGCCTTTTGTTTTTATTCCTCCACGTATGTTGAAGTTAGGGGTCTCCTATATTGATGTATGTATTTTTTTCTTTATTTTAGCATCACGTTCCTTTCATCTGAGGCAACGGGTGGCAAGTACATATCCCAGCTGGGATTTTGATTTATCTGAGTGCCTGTTTCTCGATCCCCATTTCTGTATGAATATCACCCCCTGATGAGCCCATACTCTGGGTGAAACGCATTGGGGTTATTATTTACCAGCCTTCACACCTTGGTACATGTGCACCTAGGGCCAACTAGGGCTGTGTTAGCTAGGTACGGGGACAGGGCACCCCCACCTTTAGGGGGCATCCCTGGGCAAAGGACTTTCCCTAGGGATATTCAGGGTCAGTCCAGTGATTATACCTTTCATATTATTTATTTATCTAGTTTTGTTGTGATTTACTCTAAAATTTACGATTTTAGGAGCTCCGCCTTCCTTTTTCCATTTTTTCAATCCCTGTTGGCTGCGGAGTGAGAGGGGGCGTGGCCTGACTGGGTCGGCGGTGTGACTTAGTGGGACCTGGAGGTGGGACTTTTACTTCCTTCTTTTGAGGGTGGCCTGAATTACAGGTTGATGCCATAGTAATTTAGGAGGAAACACAGTGGGTAGCAGTTGAAGAAAACCTTTTTTTGCTACTGAACGGTAAATATGTCAAATTTACATTATATGAGGCAATGATTGATGATGAGTTAGTCTAAAACATAAACTATATTTATGGTAACCGGAATACTCCTTTAACAGTGTCATGCACAGCGCTCTGCCCCTTTAAAGCAGACCTACAGCAGTGAACTGGCTGTGTTGTTATGGAAACCTGGTGAGTGTGGAGACTAACTGCCTATGAGCTTCTATTGGCTGATAAGGGTCATGTGACCAGGCTTCTATTGGCTAATGCATTTTTTGGGAATATCTCAGGAACGTACCGTCCTGGAGAGCTGAGACCCGTTAAAACCTAAAACCTTCCTGCACATCTGTTGTACCTGTGTGCCAAATTTCGTGATTGTAGCTGCGACGGTGCGGATTCCTTTAGCAGACATACACACACACATACACTCATCTTCATTGGTCACAAGCCAATTTCATGACAATTATCACTTTCGTAGAGTAATAAATAGAAATAAAAATGTTTTAATTGACAACTTAATTATAGTTGTCTGTTACCCTGCATATCTTGCTGGGACTGCTGTGGGCTATGTTGCGATTTTTAAATATCTCATCCTGCATATCTGACAAAATACAGTCTTGATACTATTTCCGTATAACAGGTCAGGGTCTGATGTAGAGACCAATATACTAGACTGTATATTTAATTGTCTGTTTGCTACATACAAATATGTAGCCTCATTGGGTTTCAGTGCCCTGGTTCTATGTAACCAGTCTAGGTGGGATGATGACCTGATACACTCTCCCAACTATAACAGTGCTAGTAGGTTGCATTTATGAATGTTCTGCTACTCTGTGTTTAGACAGATAAATATAAATAAAGGATTATATTTTGGATACCGATATTTCTTTCTACCTCAGTGATGCAAACTCTGTGTTACAACATCTTCACATAGTTAATTTTTTTTTAAGTTTTTTAAAACCAGCATATATGTGTCTTACAATACGCAGGGTAGAGGACAAAATTATCTATAAGTGATTATGTGATAGAAATACACTGATTTAGGCCTACTATCTCCACACAGTTCCAATTTATATATTTTTTTTGGGTTGTTGAATTTATTAAAACCAGCATATACTTGTATTACAATACACAGGGTGGCGCACAAAATTTTCTGTAAATCAAAGGCATTTCAAGTGTTGATGTGGTGGGGCTGTGGGGGGAAATAATTGCATAGTAGCATGTCAACATGTGTTTTACACTGGATAACATTTTTTCTGAATCTTAATATTTTAAAGAGCAAAAGACATTGGGCACAAATTTGAGTGCTACTGGGATCCATACCTGCAACCCTGGCATGCTTCGGTAGTGGACCATAGGAGCCACCCATAGGATGGCGGCTACATACAGTAAGCATTCATCTGAGAAGGAAGCAGAGAAATGAGTCTCTTCTAGAGATGAGCGAGCATACTCGTCCGAGCTTGGTGCTCGTTTGAGTATTACGGTACTCGTAAGTGGTCGCTGCTCGGACGAGTATCTCGCCATGCTCGAGGAAATGGCAACTTCCGCATCGTGCTTTTTTGGCGCCTATAAACTCAGCCAATCACAAGCCAGGAGACTCTGCGGTACACCCAGCATCACGTGGGGCCCTTACGTCGATAGCAGGGGTTGGCTGGCCTGATCAGGTGACCCTGGAATATACTAGTGACTGGCCGCGGTGCTCGGCTCAGATGCTGTCTGGATGTCGTTAGGGATAGAGCTGCTGTGTTTCAGGGAGAGTGTTAGGGCCTGCATTTAGTTCTCTGGCAGGAATCACCCACAAAGAACCCAACAGCCCTTCTAACGGCTACAAGAAATTTTTTTTTTGTCTCCTGGCTTGGCTGGCTGGCACTAGTAGTGCAGCTATCGCCATATATAACCCCTTTTTTTTTTTAAATGTTATATCTCTATGATACAAATCCATTGCACACAGCAGTGTGGAACCATTCTGTGTGTCACAGTTCAGAACACTCACTATTTTCTGTCCAGGTGACACTGTCTGTACGTCACGTAATCCAACCAGGTCTTTTGCTCTCAAGTATATAGCTTGATCACAAAAATCTCTGTGCGACATTTGTCTGGGTCGCAGTCAAAATAGCCACCATTAACAGGGTGTGAGTTAGGTCTACGAAAGTTTCTGCACATCACGTTCCCAAAAAAAACAAAACTACTAAAAAAATATATTAAAAAATATATATATAAAAAAAAATAGTTTTTTTGTTGTTTTAGCTCAGTGATACAAATCTATTTCACACAGCAGTGTGGAACAATTCTGTGTGTCACAGTTCAGTACACTCACTACAATCCGTATTTTCTGTCCAGGTGACACTTTCTTTACGTCACTTAATTAAACCAGACTGAACAAGTTTGTGGGTTTCAGTACACCAGGCCCATTTATCTCTTAATAATATAAAAATGAGTTTCTGTCTGTCTGTCTGTCTGTTCTCTATGCGCGACCAAACTACTGGACCGATTTTCACCAAATTCGGCACACAGGTACATCAGGTGTCCGAGAAGGTTTTAGACCAGGTCTCATCTCTCTAGGACGTACCGTTCCCGAGATATTCCCAAAATATGATCTCCATTAGCCAACATTACAACTGGGAACTTTGGTTTTAAATAGAGATGAGCGAGTAGTGAAATATTCGAAAGTTCGAAATTCGATTCGAATAGACCGTAAAATTCGACTATTCGACCGAATATCGAATCCCATTAAAGTCTATGGGAAAAAAATGCTCGCCACTTGGAAATCTCAATTCGACCACTTGGAGGTCACCAAGTCCACCCTGAAACCTCAGAAAAGGATGCCAACACTGCTGGAATGCAACTGGGACAGCAGGGGAAGCATGTCTGGGTGCATATAACGCGCCCAAGTCGCACTATTACGCCACTATCACAGCCTCTCAACAATACACTCCAAAGACAATGTAACCTCTCTGTAAAGTGAGACCATACAAGGAAACCTTCTTTCCTCTACATTGCCATGGACCCCAAGCCAAACTAGACAAAAAAGAAGATGAAATTCTGCACCCCTTAAAATCACGTTGCCTATGACAACCACAGATGGCATAGGCAAGGGGGAAAGCAAATAGACCCCACCCCTAATTGTCATTGTGTGTGTGTGTGAGATGTGGTCAGACATGTCTTCTTTAAAATGTAAAAACAACTCAAACACATGCAGAAGCCTTAAAATGCCCAAATTGTTGGCGCTAGAGATGTCAGTGACCCGACCTGGCCCAGTGTCATGTCTAGCAGGTAAAGCAGTGGGGATGTTGAGGGATGCGTAGGACCGCAAAAGGCAGGAAGAGGCCGTGGGCTGGCCAGAGGCTCATGGAAAATTTTGTGGAGGCCCAAGAGGTGAGACGTCTTAAAAATTGTGTGGAGGCTAAAGAGGTGAGACGTGTTAAAAATTATGTGGAGGCCCAAGAGCTGAGACCTCTTAAAAATTATGTGGAGGCCCAAGAGGTGAGATCTCTTAAAAATTATGTGGAGGCCCAAGAGGTGAGACCTCTTAAAAATTGTGTGGAGGCCCAAGAGGTGAGACGTCTTAAAAATTATGTGGAGGCCCAAGAGGTGAGACCTCTTAAACATTTTGTGGAGGCCCAAGAGGTGAGACCTCTTAAAAATTATGTGGAGGCCCAAGAGGTGAGACCCGTTAAAAATTGTGTGGAGGCTAAAGAGGTGAGACCTCTTAAAAATTGTTTGTAGGCCCAAGAGGTGAGACCTCTTAAAAATTATGTGGAGGCCCAAGAGGTGAGACCTCTTAAAAATTATGTGAAGGCCAAAGAGGTGAGACCTCTTAAAAATTGTGTGGAGGCCCAAGAGGTGAGACCTTGATAAAATTTTGTGGAGGCCCAAGAGGTGAGACCTCTTAAACATTTTGTGGAGGCCCAAGAGGTGAGACCTGTTAAAAATTTTGTGGAGGCCCAAGAGGTGAGACCTTGATAAAATTTTGCGGAGGCCCAAGAGGTGAGACCTGTTAAAAATTTTGTGGATGCTCAAGAGGTGAAACCTTGATAAAATTATGTGGAGGCCCAAGAGGTGAGACCTTGATAAAATTTTGTGGAGGCCCAAGAGGTGAGACCTTGATAAAATTTTGTGGAGGCCCAAGAGGTGAGACCTGTTAAAAATTTTGTGGAGGCCCAAGAGGTGAGACCTTGATAAAATTTTGCGGAGGCCCAAGAGGTGAGACCTGTTAAAAATTTTGTGGAGGCCAAAGAGGTGAGACCTCTTAAACATTTTGTGGAGGCCCAAGAGGTGAGACCTGTTAAAAATTTTGTGGAGGCCCAAGAGGTGAGACCTCTTAAAAATTATGTGGAGGCCCAAAAGGTGAGACCTCTTAAAAATTATGTGGAGGCCCAAGAGGTGAGACCTCTTAAAAATTATGTGGAGGCCCAAGAGGTGAGACCTCTTAAACATTTTGTGGAGGCCCAAGAGGTGAGACCTCTTAAACATTTTGTGGAGGCCCAAGAGGTGAGACCTCTTAAAAATTTTGTGGAGGCCCAAGAGGTGAGACCTTGATAAAATTTTGTGGAGGCCCAAGAGGTGAGACCTGTTAAAAATTTTGTGGAGGCCCAAGAGGTGAGACTTCTTAAAAATTATGTGGAGCCCAAGAGGTGAGACCTCTTAAACATTTTGTGGAGGCCCAAGAGGTGAGACCTCTTAAACATTTTGTGGAGGCCCAAGAGGTGAGACCTCTTAAACATTTTGTGGAGGCCCAAGAGGTGAGACCTCTTAAACATTTTGTGGAGGCCCAAGAGGTGAGACCTCTTAAACATTTTGTGGAGGCCCAAGAGGTGAGACCTCTTAAACATTTTGTGGAGGCCCAAGAGGTGAGACCTCTTAAACATTTTGTGGAGGCCCAAGAGGCGAGACCTGTTAAAAATTTTGTGGAGGCCCAAGAGGTGAGACCTCTTAAAAATTATGTGGAGGCCCAAGAGGTGAGACCTCTTAAAAATTATGTGGAGGCCCAAGAGGTGAGACCTCTTAAAAATTATGTGGAGGCCCAAGAGGTGAGACCTCTTAAACATTTTGTGGAGGCCCAAGAGGTGAGACCTCTTAAACATTTTGTGGAGGCCCAAGAAGTGAGACCTTGATAAAATTTTGTGGAGGCCCAAGAGGTGAGACCTTGATAAAATTTTGTGGAGGCCCAAGAGGTGAGCCATAAATATATACATTTTTCTTATTTACGGAGCAATTCTACGGCGGTTAAGGAGGAGGAGGTGGAGGAGGAAATGGCACTTCATACAGATGGCACTTCACTTTTGGCTGCTTTCCACTGTTGGAGAAGCAAAGTCCGGGTCAATCCACTTGCTGTTCATTTTGATTAGCGTCAGCCTGTCGGCACTGTCGGTTGACAGGCGGCTGCGCTTATCGGTTATAATGCCCCCGGCTGCGCTGAACACCCTTTCTGATAGCACGCTGGCGGCAGGGCAGGCAAGCACCTCCAAGGCGTACAGGGACAGTTCCAGCCACGTGTCCAACTTGGAGACCCAGTAAGTGTAGGACGCCGAGGGATCGGGGAGGACAGGGGTACGGTCTGCCAGGTACTCCCGCAACATCCGCCGATACTTGTCCCTCCTGCTGATAGCGGGCCCCGCAGTGATGGAAGTTGCACGAGGGGGTGCCATGAACGTGTCCCACACCTTGGAGAGTGTTCCCCTGGTGGCTGTGGCCCTGATTAATGTTGTGGGACTCTGGGAGACCCTCTCCTCTCTGCCGCCAGCGATGGTGGGTGGGAAAATCTCTATCATGTTCTGCACGAGTTCCCTCTGGTATTCCAGCAATCGATTCGTCCTCTCCTCTACCGGAATAAAAGAAGAGACGTTATCTTTATACCGGGGGTCCAGGAGTGCGAAGACCCAGTACAGTTTGTTCTCCACTATCCGGACAACACGTGTGTCCCGGGAAAAGCAGCCCAGCATGAAGTCAGCCATGTGTGCCAGACTCTGAATAGGCATGACGTCACTGCCCCCACCAGAAGGATCACTTGCCATTTCCTCCTCTTCCTCTTCTGCCTCCTCTCTGCCCCATCCGCGCTGAACCAATGGGATGCACACAGCCTGACTGCTACCCTCGCCGCCAGCATCCTCCTCCTCTTCCACAGCCACCTCCACGTCGTCCTCCTCCTCCTCCTCCTCCTCCTCCTCCTGCAACTGCCACCGTGAAGCAGACAAAAGTGTGGTCTGACTGTGTAGCTCCGTTGCGTCTCCTCCTACCCCCGTCTCCTCTGCGTGCAATGCGTTCTCCCTTATTGCGATGAGTGATTCTTTAAGGACGCATAGGAGCGGGATGGTTACGCTCACTATAGCGTCCTCGCTGCTGACCTTCTTGGTGGACTCCTCAAAGATACGCAGTACATCGCATATGTCTGCCATCCATGGCCACTCGTGGTTGGCAAACTGAGGGAGCTGAGTTGGAGGCACGCGTGGATTCATAATCTGGTACTCCATCAATGCTCTCTGCTGCTCACACACCCTGGCCAACATGGAATAGGTGGAATTCCAGCGAGTCGGCAGGTCGCACAACAGCCGATGTTCAGGCAAATGGAGGCGTTGCTGGAGTTTTTTTAAGCTAGCAGCAGCTACAGTTGACTTCCGAAAGTGAGCGCACAAGCGCCGCACTTTCACCAGTAGCTCTGCCAGGTTGGGGTAAGTCTTTAGAAATTTTTGGACTACCAGATTAAAAACGTGGGCGAGGCATGGTACGTGATTGAGTTCGGCAAGCTCCAGAGCCGCCACCAGGTTACGGCCGTTATCGCACACGACCATGCCTGGTCCTAGCTGCAGCGGTGACAGCCACATCTCCGTCTGCTGCAATATGGCGTCCCTCACCTCTGGGGCCCTGTGCTTCCTGTCGCCCAAGCTGATGAGCTTAAGCACCGCCTGCTGACGTCTCCCCGCGCCAGTGCTGCAACGCTTCCAGCTAGCGGCTGAGGGCGATGTTAAGGCAGAGGAGAAGGAGGAGGAAGAGGAGGGGGGTGTATCAGAACCCATGCTGGCAATCTTGGGCGGGGGTGGTAGGTAGGCCGTCTCTGTTTGCGACCCCGTCCCCGCTTCCACAACATTCACCCAGTGTGCCGTCACATTCACCCTTTGCGCTGACTGCGTACCTCAGGGCCCACCTGATGTTACGCGACACGTGCTGGTGCAGGGCGGGGACGGCACTCCGGGAAAAGTAGTGGCGGCTGGGGACGGAATAGCGAGGTGCGGCAGCCGCCATCAGGTCGCGGAAGGCCTGCGTCTCCACAAGCCTAAACGGCAACATCTCCAGGGCCAGCAGTTTGGAGATGTGGCAGTTTAAGGCTTGGGCTTGGGGGTGACTCGAGGCGTACTTCCGCCTGCGGTCGAACGCCTGCGAGATGGACAGTTGTTGGGACGAGGAGTGTGAAGGTGCAGGCGAAGAGGCGGGGGAAGGGGAGGCTGAAGGAGAAGGCCCCAAAGTAGCCGAGGCAGAGGCAGATGTGGAGGTGTCCTGGCTGGAGGTCTGGACCGCAGTGGCAGCACACAACAAAGGGGAAGAGGCAGTGGCAGCAAGACCGGGCGCAGGTTGTATTGCGTTTGCTCTCTCCCACTCAGCCCAGTGCTTGACTTCCAAGTGATGCCGCATGCCTGAGGTGGTCAGATTGCTCTTCTCAGAGCCCCTACTCAGTTTTGAGTGGCAGAGTGTGCAAACCACGCTCAGTTTGTCATCCGCACAAACATTAAAAAATCTCCACACCACAGAAGTACGAGGCCTCGATGGGGGAGCTTCGCGCGACTGCCCGCTGCCGGGAACAGCTTCGGCCCTGCTGGCTGTGGCCTCACTTCTCTGTCTGGACTGTCCTCTGCCTATGGACATCCCTCTGCCTGTGGACATCCCTCTGCCTCTGGACATCCCTCTGCCTCTTGCTGCCTTTTTCGGTGCTGCGCAGACCACCACCTCTCCACTGCTTTCCTCGCTGGACATCACCCCTGGCCAAGTGGGGTCGGTCATTTCGTCATCCACCACCTCCTCTTCCACTTCCTCACTCTGCTCCTCCTGCTGCCCACTGGACATTCCAACAGCCTCCCTTGATGGCAACTGCGTCTCATCATCATCATCGCTCATGATAACAGATGCTGGCTCAGGGTCCACATCAGCAGGAGATGGCGAAAACTCAAGTGTTTGGGCATCACTACAAACAAATTCCTCTGCTAGCTCCTGGGATTCTTCCGGCACATCTGAAAAAGACCCGAAAAGAGCTCCTGGGAGGGGTCAATGGTGGGATGACTCTGTTGGCCAGGTGTGGAGGAAGGAGGGTCAGAGTGAGACTGTGTGGATGACTGGCTGGTGGACAACTGTGTGGAAGCGCTATCGGCTATCCATTGCACCACCTGTTCAACCTGCTCAGGCCTCAACAGCGGTGTAACCCGCCCCCTGCTTAACTGTCCCATAAAGGCAGGGATTCTGGATGAGAGGGATCCTGGCTGACCCTCACCAGCACGCTTTGTATCCCCACTGGCTTCAACAAGGCCCCCAACAGCATTTCCGCGTCCCCGTCCTCGTCCACGTCCTATTCCGCTAGCCCCCCTCCGCATTTTATTTTTTTTTGGTTACAATATTTTGCCTTCACAGCCGTGAAATTATTTTGCAAGAGAGCGCACAGTACAGTTGCCAATTATAAGGCCTAAATATTTTATAGTTCAAGGTACACAGCCGTGTACTAACTGTTCAGACGGTGGGTATTAACACCAGGTATTTAAATTAGTTTGCAAGAGAACGCACAGTACAGTTGCCAATTATAAGGCCTAAATATTTTATAGTTCAAGGTACACAGCCGTGTACTAACTGTTCAGACGGTGGGTATTAACACCAGGTATTTAAATTATTTTGCAAGAGAACGCACAGTACAGTTGCCAATTATAAGGCCTATATATTTTATAGTTCAAGGTACACAGCCGTGTACTAACTGTTCAGACGGTGGGTATTAACACCAGGTATTTAAATTAGTTTGCAAGAGAATGCACAGTACAGTTGCCAATTATAAGGCCTATATATTTTATAGTTCAAGGTACACAGCAGTAGTGCCAAATATAGTTTGGTATGTAGCAGAGCACCTAATACACCACTAATGCCTCTCTCTGTCCCTACTCCAGCAGCTATCCCTGAATACAGCAGCCGTTCTCTGTAAAGTGTATATTGTAGTAAAGCTATCACTGTACTGCACTATAGTAGCCCTGATAAGTGCTTTTAATCACGCTCCTGCCTGTCCAACAGCTAAAACCTGTCTCTCCCTTCTCCAGCCTCTGTCCCTGAATAAGTTCACGCAGCATATGCGTACGAGCAGGAAGAGCTGAGTTTTTAATATTCGAGGTCACATGGTTTTTCCAGCCAATCCATGTAGACGCCGTTTTCGCGCTGCCAGCGTGCTCAGCGTGCCTGTCATACCCCCCCTGCATGTTGATTGGTGGAAAAAGAGCGCCAGGGAAGGTGGGAGGGGAAACGAATTCTAAGTGCGCCATCGCCGTTATACTCGAACGAAATCGAGTACGCCGAATAGCGTAGTATTCGATTGAATACCAGCTCGATCGAACACTACTTGCTCATCTCTAGTTTTAAACTCCAACTGCCATTCTCTGCAAAGGCGAACACAGGGAGGGCAGGTTTCCATAACAACCAGGTAATTATCAGCAGCTGAGGATCTCATCCATTTCTATTTACTGACACTGTTAAAGGTATTTCGGTTACCATAAATATAACTTATGTTTTTTTCTATTACTACAGTTCAGTAGTAATAAAATATTTTTTCCTCCACTGCTGCCTATTGCGTGGGCTCATAAATAAGCATGGTATTGACCTTTAATTCAGGCCACCCTAAAAGAAGTACTTAAAACCCCCGCCCCAGGTCTCACTAAGCCACACCCCCAACTCTGTCAGGCCACACCCCCTTTCACTCCGCAGCCAACAGAGATTGAAAAAATAAAGGTAAAAATCAACTTCTGTCAGCTGCAGGGATGGGTGGGAGGTTGACTTTCTTTCTGCAACAACACACACAAACATTAAATAAAATTGATTAAATACACCCATGCGAAGCGTCTTGCTAATCCACGCCCCCGACTCTGTCAGGTCACGCCCCCTCCCACTCCGCAGCCAATGGGAATTTAAAAAATGAAGGTAAAAATAAACTTCTGTTTGCTGCAGGGGTGGGAGGGTGAATTTCTCTCTGCAACGACACACAAAAATGTTAGATGAAATAGACTGATGATAGACTACAGCCGTTCGAAGCCTTTTGCTAAGCCATGCCCCGTCTCTGTCAGGCCACGCCCCCTCTCACTCCGCAGCCATTCTGCAACGACACACAGAAACATTAAATGAAATAGATTAAATGCACCTATGCGAAGCGCTTTGCTAAGCCACGCCCCCTGCCACTCCGCAGCCAACAGGGATTGAAAAAATAAAGGTAAAAATCAACTTCTGTCAGCTGCAGGGATGGGTGGGTGGTTGACTTTCTTTCTGAAATGACACACAGAAACATTAAATGAAATAGATTAAATACACCCATGTGAAGCGTCTTGCTAATCCACGCCCCCGACTCTGTCAGGTCACGCCCCCTCCCACTCTGCAGCCAACGGGGATTGAAAAAATAAAGGTAAAAATAAACTTCTGTTTGCTGCAGGGGTGGGAGGGTGAATTTCTCTCTGCAACGACACACAAAAATTTTAGATAAAATAGACTAATTATAGACTACAACTGTTCAAATCGTCTTGCTAAGTCACGCCCCCAACTCTGTCAGACCACGCACCCTCCCACTCTGCAGCCATTCTGCAACGACACACAGAAACATTAAATGAAATAGATTAAATCACCTATACGAAGCGCATTGCTAAGCCACACCCCCAACTCTGTCAGGTCATGCCCCCTCCCACTCCGCAGCCAACAGGGATTGAAAGAATGAAGGGAAAAATAAACTTCTGTCAGCTGCAGGGGTGGGAGGGTGAATTTCTCTCTGCAATGACACACAAACTTTTAGATGAAATAGACTAATTTCAGACTACAACCGTTCGAAGCATCTTGATAATCCACACCCCCAACTCTGCCAGGCCACGCCCCCTCCCACTCCGCAGGCAACGGGGATTGAAAAAAATCAGCTGCAGGGGTGGGAGGGTGAATTTCTCTCTGCAACGACACACAAAAATCGTACATGAAATTGACTAATTTTAGACTACGACCATTCAGTACTAATAAAAGATGTTTTTTTTCCACTGCTACCCATTGCGGGTCCCCATAAATTACCATGTCATCGACCTGTAATTCATGACACTCTGACCCCCGCCCCAGATCTCGGGAAACCACGCTCCGACTCTGTCAGGCCACGCCCCCTCCCACTCCGCAGCCAACGGGGATTGAAAAAATGAAGGTAAAAATCAACTTCTGTCAGCTGCAGGGGTGGGAGGGAAGTTGGATTTCTTTCTGCAACAACATACAGAAACATTAAATGAAATAGATTAAATATACCCATGCAAAGCAATGTTTTCTTCCACTGTTACCCATGGCGTGTCCTCATAAATTACCATGGCATCGACCTGTAAATCTGGCCACCATCAAAAGAAGGACTTAAAACCCCGCCCCAGGTCTTGCAACGTCACGCCCCCGACTCAGTCAGGCCATTACTAGAGATGAGCGAGCATACACGTCCGAGCTTGGTGCTCGTTCGAGTATTAGGGTACTCGTAAGTGCTCGC